>CABHPQ010077897.1:0-27976 GCA_902168405.1 Peromyscus aztecus
GAGGCTGAGAAGGAAGTAGAAGTTTAGAGCACGTGGAGGCTAGGGGACAGTGGTGGCAAGAGTATCCAGGCTGTCAGGGGTCAGTGGCAACTGAAGTAACTCTTGGGCCCAGCAATGGCGAGCTGGATATCCAGGGAAATCCTTCTAAGAAAGTGTTGTACATGGGAGAAGCGGTAGTGTGGAAAGGAAGAGGGGGATGGGTAAGGACAGGGGCCAGAAATGGCAGTGAGGCAGTGATTCAGTGGAGTAATCTGGGCTGCAGTCAAAGGGGAGCTAGAAGATCAGTAAGAATCCAACTGTTCTTTAAACTATGCATAGCTAAAAGCTCCTTGTATGTTTGCTATGTGTGTCAACTGAAGGTATCCCTTCAGGCCTCATGAGATGGTCCAATGGGTAAAGGCACATGTTTTATAAGCTGGGCAACCAGAGGTTCAACTTTGGAAGCCACATAAATGTAAGAACCCACTTTACAAAATTGCTTTCTGGCTGCTCCTATGTGTGCCTCTCCCAATAGTAAATAGAATAAGGCTAAAATGCCTTCAAATGGAAGCCCCAGCCTTGGTCAGTGGCTGGAGGTGGTGATGAAAGCAAATGAACTCAGAACTGAGTAGCCAGAGGACAATGACTTCAATTCATGCCTCCACATATTGTGTCAGACCCATTGCTCACATAATTTATGATTCTTGAAACACCTTGTAAAAGGAAGTGTTGTCCATCAAAGGAAATGGTTGTCTATGCTTCAGAGAGTTGATACTACTCATCACAACTTTTGTATCCCTCTGACAAAATGCCCAGGAAAATCAATGTAAGCTGAGGAAAGACTGACTTTAGCTCACTCTTTGAGAAGTTTTGGTTCTTAGAGACTTGGATCTGTGACTTTTTGATCCCTGCATGGGCAAGTGGAACATCACAGTAGGGAGCACATGGTAGAGGACAGTGGCTCCCCTCATGGTGGACAGGATGAAGAGGGGAAAGGCAGGTAGATATGGGGGGGCAGGGTATAGGGTACATCCCCATCACCTATTTTCCCCAGTTAGTCTCCACTTCCTAACAATTCCATCATCTTATGAAACTATCAAAGATTGGGTACATTGTCTAGGTCAGAGGCTTCATGATCTAGTCAGTAATTGGATCCATCATCCAGTGGCCAAACTTTCAATACACAACCATAACACTAAGTGCACATAGGCAGTGTAGGAGATGGATTCTGAGCTACATGTAACTGCCTCCAAAGATAGTTCACCTTGTCCCAACAACAGATGCCTTTCCTAGCTCTCTGTCTTGCTCAGGTAGGCTGGCCTGTGTTTGTTCAGCTCTATTTTGCATAGACATCTTGCTCAGCTCAGGAGAGGTGCATGGAAAATAGAAACCACGGAGAGTGAAGGAAAGAATGTTTTCTGTGCGTTGTTAGAAGCTCTGTCAGAGAGAAATGAAAATTTCTATCAAACTCAAGAGGATTCTGCATGTTTTTGGCTCCATCAAGATTAAAATCAAAGTTCTATACAAAAAGATGTAAAGTTTTGTTAATTAAATAAAAAAATTGCAAAAATGTTTTCTTAAGATTATTAAGTTTACTGGAGAAAATAAGACTTATATTAAATATAAATATTATTTTTTAAGGCAACAAATCTTCAGGAAATTCCCAATTCCCACCTTAAGACAACCTTTGTCCATATTGATTTTCCTCACACCATTACCTTGAATCATGACTGGTCATCTTCATCTCTACTGAGGTTGAAAATATTTATTACCCCCCGGCTACCAAGGTTGCTGGTTTTTTATTTGTTTAGAAATGATTTCTGAATTACTTAGACAGGATTCTTAAAGGTTAAAATTTGTTACTTCTGGTTTTTTTTTTGCTCTATTATAAAAAGAGAAAAATTAATTAGAATGGCTAAAGCTTGTCAGCAACAGACATGCCAAAGTGGCCAAAGGAAGGACCGTAAGCCCTCAACCCTACAGAAAGAGCTACAGGCAACTAAGAAGTGCTGAGAGCAGGAAAAATAGCTTTCCCTAGGGAAGAGCACACCAACTGACTATCCAATGCACAATGGTCAGCCTTGAAAACATAATACAAGTGACATTATACAGACACTGAGCAGGCTGTATTTAAAAATACATATGTATATACATATATGCATGTAATAGTGATTGATGAGAAAAGAGGCCATGAATTTGAAAGAGAGCAAGGAGAAGGTATATGGAAGAGTTTGGAGGGAGGAAATAGAGGGGGAAATGATAAAATTGTATTATAATATTTTCAAAAAAATTTAGAAAAACAGATAACATCAATCACTTGCAATACAGGTATTCTATCAAAGAGAAAGCATAGCACTTTCATTATTTTCTGCCAAAATAAATATTTTAAGCTTTCCTTCACAGGGGTTGCGCGTGACCCCAGCGCTGATGTATGTTTGGTGTTAGAGGGGTCAGAATGAAGAAAGGGGAAAACTATAAAAGGGAATGAGAAGGAATCTTACAAAACAAGATGGGGGGAATACATCATTTCAGAGATGAATGGATCCATTTTATCATAAGACAATTTCAACCTCTTTTTTTTTTTTTTTTTTTTTACTTTTAGTCTTAAAAGAATAAGGTGACTATATTTATACAATGATATAAACTTAAAATTATGCTGACTGATCTGGAAGTAATCTTGATGATCATGATCATTCGTCCTGTTTTATAGATGAGAAAGCTGAGGTTCAGGGCTCCAAAGCATGTAGCTTCTCAATTCATATGGCAGGGAGGTCCATGCAGAGTGGCGGCTAGACAGAGAGAGGTTCTCACTCCACCCATCGCCTTGTCTAGAACTTGCTTCCATTGAATGAGAAAAGTGGTCTGCACTTCATTGGACCTTCATTTTCTGGAAACGGATGCTACGAGCTCTTATTTACTAGACACAATTCATCTTGCTCCCATTCTCTGACCTCTGGAGCGTAGAAAGAGCCCAGATATGTTTGGACCTGATTTCTCCCATGGCCTTGGAAAAGCCTAAGATCCCAATGCTGAGAAAGCTGAACCCAAGTGATGAGCCATGTCTACATGACCCAGGAACACACTGAATTAACCCTCCCTAATCCCAGGTGACTCTTTACTGTGACTCATACAAAGCACTAGGGGAACCAGGGGGAGCTGGAGGCAGCTGGCTCGTGTTCTTGGCAATCACAGGCACACTGGCAGCCCTTTGGCCATACATCACTGACAAATGCTTTTCTCCCCCTTGGCTGGCTGTCCAAGGTGAACGTTCTCTCAAGACAGTGCTACTGTGAGTTGTTTAGTACTAAAGGAAAATCTGAGGCATGGTGACAGAGACTTTCTCATTTGGCTTTGTTGCTGCTGCTTTCTTAACAATATTGTAATGCACCATATAAATAATAATATCTATTTACTCCAAGTTTGATCAAAAGTCCTTCTGTTGATACATGAGCTATAAAATATCTCCCTATCTTGCATCCCTGTGTTCTCTCTGAAAAACTACAACTAATTTTAGCATCTCCACCCTGGTCAATATAAACATTTCAGTATCACACATATTACACAGCAGCAGCGAAACGTCAGTGTCTCTAAATCCAGGCATTGGAGTTGTTTACTTTATTCCAAGTCTCTCTAGCTCTTCTACAGGCAGGAAGGTTTAAGTTCTCGGTTTCCTCACTCACTGGGACACCCACAGTTTAGATGTTTAGTGCTGGCATGCTCCTCTGGATCCTTTCTGCCCTGGGCCTCAGGGGCGTTTCTCTGTGGAAACTGTCGTCTCCACCACGCTTAGGCTTCAGGGATGCGGCAAAGTCAGCACCTACTGGTGGGCCACAGAACTATGGTGTTCAGGTTTCCCAGAGCATCTCAAGTGCTCCCTCCTCAGAGGATTCTCAGTTGTCTCTTTCCCAAAGAACTTCTCCTTCCAGTCTTGCTTCTTTTCAAAGACACATTCTCTCTCTGCCTGTCTCCGGGAGCCACACTTCCTGTTTTAATAAAGTTCCATACAAGGAAGCCAGGGGCAAAACTGTTCTGTCCTTGATATGACAAACTCAAATACATGTGGACATACAAGTGTGTATGTATGATATATACACTAGTGTACATAACATGTTATGTATATATGCTTATACAGATACATATAGAGCTATACACACACATTTGTCCTTGGTAGAGTCCTAAGTCTCTACCAGATTATGTGAATTTATTGTTTGCATTTCTTTCTTTTTCTTAATCCTTTAATTTATCTTTATACTTTTGATTTGCTAAAGTTGTATACATTTATCAGATACAACATATTTAAATATGCTTACACCACATGACAGTTAACTTGGGCTATTTAATGCATGTATTTTCTCCCATAATTATTTTTGTTGTAATAACATTTGAAATATACTTTCCAGAAAAATTTCAGGCACATAGTATATTATTAGTAAGTAATTCTTTAACAGAGATTGAACTTACTTTTCCTGTCCAGCTAAAATTTTGGATCCTCTAAATAGCATGTCCTCAGTCCTCTCCACCTAGCCTGGTGCCCTCCATTATATGCTCTACTTTTGCATAAACATGAGATCACATGGTATTAGTCTTTCTATGCCTGGCTTATTTCACTTAATATACTGTCATTTCCAGTTCATCCATGTTGTCACAAATACCTTTGTCTTTTCAGTATCATTTGAGTTATACCCTTTGTAAAACAAAGGTTTAATAAATCCAAGAACATCTTTCATTCTGTTACCCAATCTTCTAATTTTTCTTTAGTTTTCTTTCAAATTTTCACCTGTTAAAGGTGTTTTTTATTATATATGCATATATATGTCTATTTTGTGATGCTTGCCCATGTAAAAGTTACCATTGACAGATGTTCAGGCTACAGCATTCAGTGTCTTCCTCACTGGGCTACACTGTATTATACTTGGTAGAGACTTGTGACTTGGAGGATGTGTCTGCCAAGTGAATTAGATAAAGTGACTCCTGAGAAGAATTCAAATGGGAAAATAAGCACTACTCATGTTTAGGAAGAAGTTGATATCCAGATAGGCATGAAAGGTATTAGAAAGGGTTTCAAAGACAAAGTGTGTCAAGATGGCTGAACTCGATGAAGAAGCTGTTGAGTTGAAGAGCCTTGAGAGAGATTATTAAAAACCCTGGGTTTGTCTTGACATTTGAATGATCTCATGATTAAGAACATTTTTATGAAAAACAACCTTTCTCAGAGAAAGTAAGCTCAACCACTATCCCCTCTGGCAATCAACAGAGTATACCATCCTTAAGGAATGGACAAGAATCCCGTATACTTAGCAGAAACTGTCAGTTTCAAATCTACAGACCCTGAGTAAGTCAAGGTTTTGGAAAGAAGAGGCCAAAAGTATTTAAGGAGAAATGTGTAGGGCTCTACAGTCCTAGCTGGAGTAAAACCCTCTGACCATCTGGCCTGGTCCTCTGACTTTGCGGACTGGAAAAAGTATTGTGTTCTGGGAGTCGGAGGTCAGTTAGTGAGCTAGGATGAGAACACAGGTGAAAACTTCTGATCAAAGGGGATTTAAAAACAAAAACAAAACAAAAAAACAAAACAGAGGTTCACTGGCTTTGTCTTCAGGTTGATGAATTCATTTCTTGGATTGTCAGGAGGGGAGCTAACTACCGATTAAAGTTAGTCAAATGATTCAGTTTCAGGTTCCTGGCTTCCTGGGGTCTCACCATTACTGAAAAGTGGCCGCAAGTGGGAGACTCGGCCATTGCCTGATTATCTAAGTGACTCCCAGGAAAGTCAAGCCGAAAGAACAAGTCAGGTTGTGGTTAATTTATGCCAGACTTCCCCAACATGTCTCCATGTTTTCTGGAGTCTCTTCTTGTTTCATATGTTTCTCATTTTGGAGAAAAGCCAAGGCTTTTATTCCCCTAAGGATTGCTCTGCTGTCAGGGAGACCTCCTTGAAAACAATATGCTGAGGTCTGGTTTAAAGAGTTTCCCATTGTAAAATCCAGCTGACTTTGGTTATCTTTTCTGAATACCTCTTGAACTCTTATTCAAGATATAGGTTTAATTTTCAATGTCCAGATCCCAAGAAGAACTTTTATTCCCATGGAACATGTGAACATACCAACTTATTGGAAAGCTATAGGTGAAGAATTAGAAATAACAAAATAGCAGAATTTCATCATGAAAATATGTACCCTTATGATATATGTTAAAATTCCTCAGCTATCATCTGTCAACATGGAAGCTTTTCACTATTCATAAAAATTGTGTGGGTTTCCTGTATTAATAGAATCCAATAGCTTTTCCCATTATTAGAGCACTTGTGATTTTCTGCATATTAAGATATTACTGTGGCTCTGCAGAAACTAAATGGAATCAACTCTTTTGTGTAGCTTCTTGTTCTGATTGGAAGAAGAGGGGAGGGGTTCTTACAAGGCCCAGGAAATAGACAAAACTTACAAGGCCCAGGAAGCTCCTGAAACTTAGAAGATTAACAAGTCCCCTCCCCAAGGTTGTGAAACAAAATCAATGTTTACTACATTGTAAATGTAGGAAAACTGACTAGAGAGTCAGGCGGTGGTGGCATGCCTTTAATCCCAGCACTTGGGAAGCAGAGTCAGGCAGATCTCTGTGAGTTCAAGGCCAGCCTGGTCTACAGAGCAGGATCCAGGATAAGAACCAAAACTGCATGGAGAAACCCTGTCTTGAAAAACAAAAACCACCACCACCACCACCACCACCACCACCACCACCACCACCACCACCACCACCAACAACAACAACAACAACAACAACAACCCCCCCCCAAAAAAAAAACCCAGAAAACTGACTAGAGAGAAGAGAGTCTCCAAATGGAAGAGGTGTCTGTCTAAAAGTGGTACAGGGAACTCAGGGGATGTCATCACACATACCAGGTGGACTTTTTGGTGATGCAGCTGACTTGAGTAATCCATGATCACTGGTTCACAGAACTAGAGTTGAGTAGAACAATTTCTTTGGTCTGTTTTCAATACCTCATCTTGGCATGAGTAGACATTTGTTCACTTCTCCATCATCTAAGTTCATTGGCCCAACAATCTCACAAGGGGAATTCTTTAGTCTCATTTCCATTTAAGTGAATTAAAACTGAACAAAATGTATCAGAGAATCCTAAGGTAGACATACTGCTTTTGTTTACATATATATTAAGAGGATTCTGAATTAGAATAAAAAAGTAATTGTTTAATGGGCATGCTCAGAATCTGGAAGTTACTGAATTACTTGGCAGCATAGATGTCAATACTCTGTTAAGTAGATGTTATAGAAAGAATAGGACCCTAGAAATAGAGCCAGGAGACTACAGGGTCTGGTTCTTCTGGGCTAAAATAATTGCCACATGGTCTGATTATCTCAAGTGTAAAACATGAGTAGCAGTCCTCTGCTCTCTGAGACCTACCACAAGAAACAGAGAAGGAATGGATGCAGATTGCATTACTAGAGCATGCAGACTTTATTCTGATTGGTCTATGGTTTGGAGCATGAACTCTTTTGCTGAATATGTCTTGTTCCTGTCTAACCCTTTGTTTTCTTTGCTCTGCTTTCCCTTTTTCATCCGTCCTTCAGATGGGAGCACTTCTTACCAATGATCCTTTGAACCTTGGGTATTATCTCTCCCACATCATTTCAGCTAAACATTTAAACATACTTATATCTCACCACTCACCACACTTTAAAATACAAATCTATTAATGTGTCTCAATAAGCACCCCTAACCATCACACCTCTCTAGGTCCTCCTCAGAGCTTAAGCTTCAAACTTCTCAGGAACCTTAAAGTATTGTTCAGCAAATGGACATTTCTAGTTTCATTCATTTATTTATTTATTTGTTTATTTATTCATTTATTGATTTATTTATATTGCATCTTGCACTCATTTTCAACATATTCACTCCTTTTTTTTCTGCCTCTCATTCTCTTTCTACCATACACACGAAACCGATAATATCTAGCTAAGCAGTGACAATTATCTTCTTTATTGCAGCATCTCCAGAGTACTAGCATCATAAAAGTGGATTCAGGAGAGGCAAGCCATTGTAGAAGAGACTTAATGACTGGGTGAGAAAGGTGATAAGGTAAGTCACTCACATGTTCTGATATTTAAATGGGAAACCATACATGACTATTTAGAGGGAGAAGAGTCAGGGGGGAGTTTGAAGCACACAGATGACCAGCAGAATGGCCAGTTTGGTATAGTCCTCTGGGCCTTTTCCACATCTTCTCATTATCCTTAGGATGGGACAAAGGTCCTAGGATCACGATGACACCCAAGTTATGTTCATCCCTATGCACTGGCAGTCTGACCCTCAGTCATTACACACCCATTCTGACCTCAAAGTTTCTCATTCCTCATCCAGCATATTAATAATTCACAAAGCAATTTCCCCAAGGCTATGTCAGTGTGACATAGAAATCAATGATGCCCGGGCACAAGGACAGATGGTTTTACAACTCACAGACCCGTCAGATGGTTACATCATTCTTCCGGCTGTTGATTGTTTCCTCTGATGTCACTGCCAAGTTGCTGGATTGATTCATCAGGAAACAGAGGTAATGGTCACCTTCTTGCCAGTCTTAGCAGTGTTGCAGGAGAGAATGGACTGTACAACCCTCTGGCCTGTCTCCCTTGCGTTTATCTGTTTATTCATGCATAGAGTTTTGTTCTGAGGGTAACTCAAGCATATAATACTCAGAGTTTTAATACATTGAAAACTGTTCCTGTTGAGATTTTGACAAATTATTTTCCTGCTGGCATTCAGTCATGACTTTTCTGTCTTTGGCAGAATATTTAAAGTAGCTTCTACTGTCAGGTAGGCTGTAAACAATCCTCACTGTCAAGCTTTAAGGTAGTACAGTATGCTTTTAAAAGCTCCAGGCCACCCAATTTACTATTTAATGTATGTGATCAATAACGGTGCTTTATCTGCTGACTTTCCAGAGAGTTGTAGTTGTAATGATGGTGTCGTGTAGCACTTTTCCTGGCTTGTGAATCTTCACGAGTCTGCAGATGGCAGAAGCTGAAAGCAGATGTCCTGTTGTCACTCAACAGAAGTCGCACCTGCACCTCTCATGTAGCAGTTTACAGAGCATCTGCGCATGCCTTATCTTTACCGATTGGAACAGCACACACACTTGGGAGTTACTTTAGTTCATTTTCTTTGGCTAATGATACAACCCTCTAGGCTGCCTACTTTCTAGAAGTTTCTTTTGATTCATGGTTCTGACACAACGTCAAGTTGTATCAGGTGACTGGTCTTGTTGCCTGAGTCCCTGAGCAGAAGCGGGGAATGTATATAGGTGTGCATTTGTATATAGGTGTGCATTGGTCCTAGTCCCTCTCCTTTTTTATGTATTCTCCATATTCAGTTGTGGAAACTTCTATAATACATTGATGCCTAATCTCCATCAATGTTCAGGTGCCTTCACACCCCCTTGAAACCTGTGCCACGTTTCCATGGGTTCTCCAACACCCAGAGTCAAACTCTTGGACGTCAAGAGAACTCAGGTTTTGTCCCTCTTTCTATGTACTTGGCTCCATGGGAGAGGCCACAACTGAACTAAGCATAGAACAACACTATGGACTGGTGATCACTCTCAGAGTGGATGTGGGACTACTGGTGAAGCCACTGGTAAGTAGGATTGGGGGGGCACTCTGAGAGGGTAAAGTAAGGGAGAGGAATATGGAAACCATTGGAGCTGTGTCTATAGGCATTTTGGTACTAGGTGGGTGAAAAAAATTCTGGCATAAAGAAGATGACTTTCTGAAAGGTTGAAAAGCAGCAACATCAAAGAGCTTCAAACCAATCATATCTACTTATGAACTTCTTTTAAAATGTTTAAAAATTATTATTATTATTATTATTACTATTTGTGTGTGTGTATGTGTGTGTGTGGAGGTGAGAAGATAACTACCCCCACACCCCCAACCAGTGAGTTCTCTCCTTCCATCCTGGGTTCTGGAATGGAGCTGAGGACATCAGGCCTGCATAGAAAGCTTTTACCTGCTGAGCCATTTTACCGGCCTCTCTGGACTTTGTGTTGAATGAAATCATGTTTTTAATGTTTTAAGTGTACCTGCTCCATTCTTGAGATGCTGATGAATATGGCCTCCATGGGGCTTGGAGCTTGTCATGTTGAGGATGGTGGGAGGTGCTTGCTTTCTCTTCAAGATTGCCCTGGGCTGTATTGCAATAGCTTGAAGAAGATATCTAACACTCTCTGTGGTTGGGTGTCTAGCCTACCCTGGAGCTTTGCCTGTCTCACCCTGCCCTTCCCTCCATTTCCGTTTCTAAACATCCATGTTTTTCAGATCTTCAATTTCTCTACCTGACCCTTTCCCCCACTAGTGTTTTCTTCCTTCTTGGCCTATGATTGTTTATATCTTAAACCTTGGTCATCCTTTATTTCTTATGCTTGTTTCTATTTGATGATGGCTATTGGCTAATGACTTTGCCCTGGGTGCTTGCATGAGAGGATGAGGATGTGGCATATACTAAGTAACAATGAGGGAGTTTATCGAATTTAATCCTTCAATGAAACCTGTGAAATGAGGGCTATCTACATTTTCTATCAGCAAAAAGGTAACTTGTAATGTGGGAAATTATCTAAGATTGGACCTGTAGAAGTGACGTACCCAGACGACTAACTCAGGGATTTGGACGCCAAATTCCATGTTTCCCAGCTATACCAGTGTGTGTGATAAATCCTGCCTTTATTTTATCCCTTTTAATCTCAGATGACTATTTCTCTTTTGCTGTTTATTTATGAGTATACAATTTTCTTCTGACTCTAGACCAGCCATGAATTAGTTCATAGCAGGGATACATCTTGAGGCAATTTAATCCCTGTGTGATTACCTCAGATTACACTTAGATGGGATAGCCTACTTAATACCTAGATCACTCTTAGGCTAAAGACTCATAAGTCTGCTCTATAAGTGAAGCTGAAGGAAATGATATCATATAGCAAATAGTAGGTGCCTAAGCATAGGAAAGGAAGGACACAGGTGCAGGATAAAAGGTGACATACTCGCACATCTGCCTAGAGTGCCTGCTGTGAATGGAGCTTATTTAGTGAGGAGTTGTTCTAGGTGACTCATTGAGTTGGTGGTGAGGGACTGAGAAGACAGGATATAACTGTTCCTGGCTGTACACTTTAAAACACTCTCCACTTAGGCTAGAGTGAATTTATTAAAATATTATTTTTCTTCAGTAAAAAAAAATAGCTTATTGTAGTATTCTTACAAACTAATTATTTTTGTCTCTTAATATCAGCTTAAAATACAACCACAATGTACAAATATACAGTGCATTTTTCTTTATTTTGTAAAATTTTACTGCTTGTCATTGTTAAGAGACAGAGTCTCACTCTGTAGTCCTGGGTAGCCTGGTATGCACTTTGCAGCATCTTCCTGGCTCAGGCACTCAAACGTTGGGGTTATAGGCATGTAGCAACATGCCAGGCTTTCTACTTGTAATTTTTAACTTTCCATTATTTTATTTTCAAAACCTTTTGGTTAAGAACTAATATGCAAGCATCTCAGCGTAGCCCAGGTCCACACAAGACAACAACTGTCAACATCACTGCCTTCTAACTCAGTGTCTTTTCTTTCTGAAAGTGTAAAGGGGTGGTAACCTGGGGGTGGTGGGCTGTCTTCTGGGATAACATGGATATTTGGGATAGTTCTTGAAGGATCTTCAGAGTTACCTTTACTTTTCTAAGTCTACAATAACAATGAATATTATAGAATGGCCTATACATAAACCAGTAGTATAGTCTGTTATGTTTATCAACTAGGGTCCTGGTTAGTGCTTTGTCAATTTCATCCAGGTCAGGGTTATCTGGGAAAAGGAACCTCAACTGAGAAAATGTCTCCATCAGATGGCCTGTAGGCAAGTGTGCAGGGCATTTTCTTGATTAATGATTGATGTGGAAAGGCCCAGCCCACTAAGGATCGTATCATCCCTGGGCAGTAGTTCTGGGTGGTATAAGAAAGCAGGCAGAGCGCCTGGGCCTGGTGGTGCAGGCCTTTAATCCCAGCACTCTGGAGGCAGAGGCAGATGGATCTCTATGAGTTCAAGTCCAGTATGGTTTACAAAGTGAGTTCCAAGACAGCCAGGGCTGTTACATAGAGTAACCCTGTCTCGGAAGAAAAGAAGAAGAAGAAAAAAAAAAAAGCCATAGAGAGCAAGCCAGTAAGCAGGATTCCTCCATGATCTCTGCTTCAGTTCCTGCCTCCAGGTTCCTGCCCTGACCTCTCTTCATGATGGACTCTAACTGTAAGTTGGAATAAATCCTTTCCTTCACAACTTGCTTTTGGTTATGGTGATTGTCACAGTGATAGAAAGCAAATTAGGAAAGAGATTGGTTCCAGCATCATGGAATATTGCCGTAACAGAACTGAGCATGTTTTGGAGAATGACTGTGTCGGCTGGAAAAGCCATTAAGTGCTCAGAGCTTAACGAACTGTCATGGGCACTTGGAAGACAATGCAGAAAGCAGTGCAGACTAAGGAAGTTTGGCTTGTACTGTTTCAGAGGGAGGTTTAAAGGTCAAAGAGTCCAGTGAGGCCATCTGTGTGCTATTTTGTATTAAGAGCCTGTGGTTTCTGGTCAGATGGGGCTGGAGAGTCACCTGTGATTAACAAGACACCAGCACCACTGTATTCAAACCTTTACTTTCCTGGGGAAATTGATGCTGGTCAGCTGGAGCTGAAAAATTAAGAAGAGACCAGAATCATCTGGTGAAATCTGGGAGTATTTCCTCAGGGTCAGCACCCAGAGGCTGTGGTCCAAACAGCCTTTTTGTTTAATAAATTTTGGTGAAGAGAATCAATGAGTGTTTTGACTCAAAGACTTGCACTAGTATGGACCACTTGATTTTTGATATAAGCCGCTTTGTTAATCTAGATTCTTCTTAATATAACATCAGCTTTGTATTTTTTGGATTTTATAAATCCACTTAGTGAAACATTTGCACCTAGTAGGTAAGACAAAACATTTGGTCTTAGTACAACTGGGAGTATATGTGGATTACCACATTCCTCACACTTATAATAATTAAAACACCAGAATGTAAGAGTTTTGTAAAGAAGACTTAGCTAAAGAAACTATTATATAATTAGGTAGAAATTAAGTAGGAATATAATTTAACTATTTTTTGGGGGGGGGGTTTCAAGATAGGGTTTCTCTGTGTAGCTTTGGTGCCTGTCCTGGATCTCACTCTGTAGAGATTTGCCTGGCTCTGCCTCCCAAGTGCTGGGATTAAAGGCATCCACCACCACCGCCCTAACTATCATATTTTATTTTAGGAAATATTTTATAATGTAAAAATATACTGAAATGGTAAATAAAATGAGATTTTAGGCTAGGTATAATGCAGCATTCAGTGGCCAGGGCTAGCCCTGGTCTACATAGCAAGTTCCAGGATAGGTGACATTATATAGATAAACCCTGTTTAAAAATAAATATGCTATGGGAGGATGAACCATGATGATCATGAGTTCATGAGGCCAGCACGGAATATAATCTTGCACCAAAAAATAAAAGGAATTCTAAATTGCATACTCTATATAAGGAAAATATATTGTTTGTGTACATAGGGCAGAAAACTAGGTAAGACGTTGCTAGAATATTGTCTGTGATAAGATGCTTTGTTTCTTTTTAAATATACTTTTATATTTTCTAAGAGTCTATAATGAGTAAGTCTTTTTAGTCATCATAAAATCTTTATTGAATAGAAAAGTGATTTATTACATAGTCTGTGTCATTTCTTACATAGTAGATATTAGTAACAGTTTGAAGATACTATGGTTTGTAAGAAAATAAATATTTACAAGCAACTTTCCAATCATTTATCTGTTGCCTAAAGCAAGTGCAACATTTTTTTTTTAAATTTAATAATGATATTATAGCTTCCTCTGACTCATTCCAATTGTGCAATAGTGTCAGGGCTTCATCAAACCCAAGGTAAATCAATAGAGCTGGGCAGGAACAGCATGAAGCAATAAATGAGTCTGCTTTTCCCACGGCAGTTACCTAGGGAAAGCAAGCTCTCATCTTTGGAGAGTGGCTTGGTAGAAATTTTGTTGGGGGCTAGAACATGGTAGCCTGACCCAATTTACAGAGTTGAGGAAAGCTGTCTGGGGAAGTGTCCCGAGTCGCTGGCAAATGAATTATGAAAATGCTCTTTCAGGCAATGATATGGAGGCCCAGGATTATAGGACAGAGCGATGCAGGAACAAGTGCTTTGGGGTGGGAAAGGCATGAACATGACAATGAGCCGAAGCAGGCCCTGGGCATGGGTGACATTGAGGGGACAAGGGGAGAAAGGGACAAGATGAGGGCAGCTTCCACGTCACATGGTGAATGGCAGGTGCCTTAAAAATCATGTACAACGATTCCTTTTACACACAATGTTTCCCATTTAAATCAAAGCCACAGTTAAACAACGCACCTTGAGCATTCAGAGGAGCCCGAGACTGACAGGCGCAGAGGCTCAAAAGAAACGGAGTGACAACAAAAAGAAATCAGACTCTATAGAAATGACAGTTTTAATAAAACCTGATTGTATAAATATGAAGGAAAGTTTCGTATTCTGTGATGTGTGAGCAAAGCCATGAGAAAGATAAAGAACAAAGGAAAAGTTCGTGAACATTTTACAGCTGTTAATATTGTTAGAAACTGAATTTTAAGGAAAATGGAGCTGCTGCATCTGGTAACCATGGCTGCAATGATGATGATAATTCATGCAGAAGTGCCATTTCCAGGCTTGTCATCACAGACAAAGGATCATTTACTCACATTATACTGGATATTTTGATCAACCTGAATGAATCTTGAATTTTCCTTAAAAATTTTTTATTCTTTGAGAATTTTATAAAACGTGTTTTGATCATATTCATCCCTTCCCTCAGCTCCCCAAGATCCACTCCCTTCCCAAACAACTCCTCCCAGATCCACCTTCTTCCCAAACCACCCAACACCTTCCAGACATGCTCCTTTCCCAAACCACCCAACTTTGTGTCCTCTTTAAAAAAAAAAAATTAAATCCAGTGTGTGCTATCCATAGAATCCTGGGTGTGGGGTCATGCACTGGAGCATGGTCAACTTACCAGGGCTACACTTTTAAAGAAAACAGGCGCTATCTTTCTCAGCAGCTGTCTATCAAATGCCGATAGCTTCTTTGTTAGGGATGGGAGCTTGCACCTATCATCTCTCTCCACTCTGGAATTCGGTTGGCTTGCTCTTACAGAAGTCTTGTGTGCGCTGTCACAACAACTATGAGTTTCTACATGCAACTGCTCAGTCGTGTCCGGAATACACTGTTTCCCTGGAGTCATCCACCGCCTCTGCCTCTGACACTCTTTCTGTCCCCTCTTCTGTACTTAGCCCTGAGGCCTGGCAGGGAGGGGTGTGGTGTAGATGTCCCTATTCAGGGATGAGCATTCTGCATTCTCTCTCTGCACTGTTACTAGCGGTCTCTGGGTTAATTTCCATGTACTGAAAAGAGAAGATTTTCTTGTGAGAGTTGAGAGATTCATTGATCTATGGGTATAACAATATGTCATGAAGAATCGGTTTAATATGTCCATTTAACAAAATTATAGCACTAGGTTCTCTGCTAGTACCTACAGCCTGTCTAGACATATGTTTCTTGGCTGATAATGACATCCAGGTATGGGTTTCATCTTGTGGATCAGGACTTACATCCAATCATCAAAAAGTGGTTGGTTACTTCCATGATGCTTATGTTACTATTACACCAGTGAGCATGTCTTGCTACTCTAGCTGTTAGTATAGCTTGCAGAGTTCACAAGCGGGGCAAGATGACTTTTTTCTTCTGCTACAGTGCATAGCACCTTCCAATACTATGGAAGCTAGCCAGTTAGGATAAAGCTTCTAGATCAGTAACAGCTTCAGGTACCTGTTCTGTGATTTGAGTATGTGGCATCTTTAGAAGGGTCTTACACTAAAGTTCAGGAAGGTAACCAAAAACATTGGCAAGAACCAATAATGTTTGGGGAGCTATGGGACCTCACTGGCCAGCAACTCCATTCCTGACAGTGGGATTTTTATATGCTATCCCGTGCTATCCCGGACATTATCACCTTGTTATATAATAATGGCATTATGCACACACATACATGCATATGTATGAAAGCCTCTATAGTAATAGGTTTCCATATGACTTTTTTGAAAGGTCTTTAGTGTTAGTTATCCATACCCATATTCCCTCCTCTACCCTTATCCTCTTCCTCATCGTCTACTCCAATTTAACCTTCCTTGTTCCATTATTCCTCTTTAAGGGTTTGACACTGCATTCTATCTCCTCTCTCTTGAACTTCCCACCCCTACCATATCCCCTGATTAACTTACTGATCTTTATGGATATTCTAAATGAAACATGCATATCCAAAGCTTCACAGCTAGCATCCATAAATGAGAGAAAACATGTGACACTGGTCTTTCTGGGTCTGGGTTACCTCACCTAGAATGATTGTTTCTAGCTCTGTCTAGTTACCTTCAAAATTCATAACTTCCTATTTCTTAACAGCTGAATAATACTTCATTGTGTAAATGTATCATATCTTCATTATTCCCTATGGGTATCTAGGCTGTTTCCATTTTCTGGCTTTGTGATATAGCAGCAATGAATACTGATGAGTAGGAAATTGAGTTCTTTGTGTATAATGTCCAATAATGTATAGCTGGATCATGTGGTAGATCTGTTTACTACTTTTTCAGGGACCTCCACATTGATTTCCATAGTGGTTCATTGATGATTGGCCTCACCAGATCCCATGCTGCTGCCCATCAGGGACTCTCCAGTCTGACATATGACATGGAGACACAGGTCCCCTCTGTGTGTGTCACCCTGTAGCAGCAGTCCAGTCACTGCCACCTCCTCATCACCTGAATTTTGAATTCTCAATCAGTCTAAGTAGTATAGAGGTCACAATTTGAATTTTATGTTCAGGATTTTGGCTTCTGTAATTTTCAAAAGTAATATTCAGTATTTTAAAGAAATTTCTTAGTAATTTTGTCTATAACAAAGCTTAGGGACAATTTGGAAAAAATATACATTTGTAGTCTATTGTTTGAAGAAAGTTCCATCATGGAAAATCACATGAAGTTAAGCTTTCTGGCACTGTTTTAAGTCCAACAGGTCTCAAAAGAAGGCTGGAGGTTGGAGATTTGGGTATCTATAAGGTCTTTAAGATAATTATGTGGCAGTCCAGGGTTCTAGGAAGCTGGCATTGTCCTTGAGGTTCATCTCACAAAAAAATTTCCAGGGAAAGTTTTGTGCTAGATCAATAGGTCAGGCATCTGGATGCTGCAAATTTGGGAAAAAAATGCATTTGACCTCTAGAGCTAATACAACTTGAATCACAAGGCAAAGTGCAATATTTTGACAAAATCATATTAGTAAACACAAAAAATGCAATCAATGCAAGAATATGAAAATGATTCAGGGTTTGTCACCCTGTGGGACTTAGGCAGCTGACCTTTGTTGGTGACCTTACTTGTCTTGTGCCTTTTGGAACTTTTGATTTTCTTGACTTCAGTGGCATTAGTGGCACAGATAAAATGTCTTATGTTTTGATTCTATAACTATTTGATCAGAGATTTGGCAAGAGGAGTTCAAATATGGTTGCAACTCAATATTTGGAGGCTTTCTTTCTCCTGAGCATGTGTGCAGCTTTAGAACTTCGGTCATTGATTTAAATTATTTATAAGAATGTCATTGCTGTGCTGTTGAGATATGTCATTCCCACAAATTAATCCCATTATGTCATGTCTGTTTGTGGAGTGTCTTGTTTGTTATCTCCATGGATTTTTAAAAAGATCATCTTAAAATGTCTTCAATAGTCAGCTATTAGGTTTTATGTTACCAAGGTCTGGGATAGTGGGATAGCTGAGATGTGTTGGGTTTCTTTGTTCTTTGCAAAGACTGGATTTTTTTTTCTTGGTTTTTTCGAGACAGGGTCTCTCTGTGTAGCTTTGCGCCTTTCCTGGAGCTCACTTGGTAGCCCAGGCTGGCCTCGAACTCACAGAGATCCACCTGCGTCTGCCTCCCGAGTGCTGGGATTAAAGGCGTGCGCCACCAACGCCCGGCCGCAAAGACTGGATTTTTAAACATTAGTTTTCCACTTGTAGAATTCTCATGGTCTTGAACACTGTAATTATACATGCAAAATAAAAGTTATGTTAGTGAGTTACTGCAGCTATGATATGAGGAGGACTTTTTAAAGTCTGCTATGTTTTGGGGTCAGTCCTGGTTATATATCAGGGCTCCATCCCTCAATTAGGTGCATAATCCTTAATAGTTGAGCTGTCACTGTCTCTATTTCCTGTACCATGAGCAGCAACAATAATACCTTTCTTATAGGATTGTCATACAAATTAAAATAGTGACTATGTATGAGAAAACATTAAGCACGGTTTCTGAACAAGTATCCAATGTATTGATGGCTCATATGCAGAATCCAGATTTACATTTTCATTTGTTGTGTGTATGGATGTGTGTGTGTGTGTGTGTGTGTGTGTGTGTGTGTGTTTTGGGGGGTGTTGTAAAGTAAGATTGGGTCCATGAGAGAGGAAGGAAAGCTGTTAAGAGAAGGGTAAATAGAGTAATAGAATACATGTGACATGAAGGCAAGAGAGAGAATTGTTTAAGAGGAGGGGGATCAGTGGGAGAGAACAGGGCAGGGGCATGAGGGAAAACACTGACGGGGAATGAGTGGGAACACAGAATGATGATGGGAGAAAAAATATCATGAGGAGGCCCATCACTTTTTATGTTCATTTAAAATTAAAAATCATAATAAACAGCTCAACGATAAACTGGCCTAGCAATTGGAAAGCCCTTGGTTTATCTCCAGGACTGTCAAAAAATAGACATTTTAAAAATCAGAAATTAATAAAGTAATAAGTTGCTTAAGTATTTGTCCTAATTATTCTCAGCAAGTCAAAAACATGGTTTTAATCTGGGATTTGTACTTTTCTTATTGCTTAGAGCTCTTTTACATTTTTAGTCCAGACTTCAGAGTTTTAAATGATAGATTAAATTATTAATGAGACCGTTACACTCATGTATGTACTCTATGGTTAAAATTGCCATTTCACTTGATGTCTAGATGTCTAACTGCACCCTGTTCTTGTTTGTGGCAATACAATAAAGTGACTCTGAATTAGCAAACATTGAGCTATAGTCTGTGGAGGAAATGCAGACATTCAGCTTTAACACTGTTGTCAGCTCATCAACTTATAACCTTTATGTGTATTTCATAAAGATACTTTAAAGATGATACTCCATTAGTTGATTAACCTTGAACTCACAGCTAACAGCACTATAGCTCATGTCTGAACAAAGCTGGTCTAATACATGTGTTTTTTCTATCAAGCAAATCATAGTCCCTTTGTTCTGAAGAACAGTAGATAGCTCTTGAACACTATGCTTAGAGGAAATGTAAATGAGTTTGATCTCCAAAGAAAAGCAGCAAATGTAAATACATACAGCTGAACAGACTGAAATAAGTGCACTTGTTTTTAGCATAAAAGCCTAAATAAGCCAGGGTGTGGTGTTGGCCCGGGACTTGGGCACTGGAGACTCACTGTTCAGCAGGAAATGTGTCCACAAATGACTGCAGAGGACCTGAATGATTGATTTGGGGGTTAGACATAGGTTTGAGTAAAGCAGATGAATTCAAAGATATGCACCCTGTGACCCATGTGGACTGGCTATGATGGTTTGTTCTGGTGAAACAGTGGTGTTGTCTAATGAACGCCTACAAACATGAGAATCTCCTTTTATAGAGCAAATTGTTGAGAGCAGTTCTTCTGCATTTTGTAGAACCAAGACTAAACCCAGAATTCCACTCTTACCTCCCCATGGATCATGTACCTATTTTCCATTCCTGGTTATGGTGGAGTCTCATGTGACTTTGAGCTCTTCTCTGTGGAATCCTTCAGCCTTTATAGAGTAAATTTTCCACTTTGCAGGGTCTGGAGTCCCATGTAGACCATTCACCTCAACCATTCATGGTGCATATGACCCAGAAAAAGTCCTGGAATATAGCTGGCTGCAAGTTGTTCCTGTTTACAATCATAATAATATTTTTCACCTCAGAGCATATTAATGAGTATCTATGTAAATCACTCTACACAATGTGTGACTTGTAGACTCACCCATGCATTAGTCTGCCTGCCAGGATTCCTCCTCAGTCTACTTCAGCTTCTTTCTAACATTGTTGGTTCCCCAGGCACAACTGACTATTCCCCTGACACAGTCCCAAATTGCTTTTGTCTGTGACTGTTAGCACTAAAGGAATTGCACTGCTCACAAGGCTATGCCTTTGCTCATCTGTGAGCTTCCTGGGGGAAGAGACAGAGCTTTCCAGTGTTGACTCGTGCCCATCAAATAACCAGACACAGTGATGTTCAGTTTTATTTGCTGAATACACGTGTTAATCAGTACACATATATGTAATTTTAACTCATAATGATTGATGGCATTTATGGAAAGGAAGGAATCTGGGCAAATAAACATTATCAGTTCCTTTATAGATTCAAACCAAATACATGGTGCAATAGACTCCTGTAGCTGGAGTTTTCCTGTGTCCACCCAGCTCCTACGGCCACTCAGACCCAAGTAAACACACAGAGACTTATATTACTTACAAACTGTATGGCCATGGCAGGCTTCTTGCTATCTAGTTCTTATATCTTAAATTAACCCATTTCTATAAACCTATACCTTGCCACATGACTCATGGGTAACCAGTATCTTTACATCTTACTTCTCATGGTGGCAGTGGCTGGCAGCATCTCCTCATTCAGCCTTCCACTTCCCAGAATTCCCCTCTCTCCTTATCCTACCTATACTATCCTTCCTGACTGACTACTGGCCAATCAGCATTTTATTTATCAATCAATCAGAGCAACACATTCACAGCATACAGAAAGACATCCCCAGCAGACTTCCTAAATTTAATTATATACAACAAATTGTTCTATACCATAATGCTCCACTGTGGGATTTCTCAAGGTATCTTACAGTTTTCCAGGAAATCTGCTACTTTTGTGGATCTGCCTCATCATGGCAGATCTCCAGGGTATGTGTGATGATTTCCAGGCTTCCCATAGAGATTTGACTGTCATTGGGGTTGTGGCTGCCAAACTCTTGAGAATATTACCCTCAAGCCCTGGGAAACAAGGTGTTACTGCCCCAGTGAGAGTAAAGATTATGTTTTGCTCAGGAGGGTACTTTCTTATCTAGAATAAAGTTTTCTAGTTGCAAGAGAAATAGACAGTTATTTAGATAGGATGTTTGTAGTCCCTAGAATATAATTTGGAGTATGGTAATGAAGTAAGAACTCCCCAAACATACCATTTTCAGGTATAATATGGCTAATAATCACCAGTGGTTATAAAGAATACTCCAAGACTCACTTTCTGGAGACTGCCTTAGCAGGTATGAAGCCTGGGGGTGGAAGTGTCCATTTTTAGCAGGGTTTGAGGTTGTTTGGTGAATATGAATACTCTGGACCCTGAGAACTGCAGTCCATAAGCTGTGTTCCAATGACTGAATTAAGGGTAGACACACATAGGTATGTGCCTTTGCTGTGAGATGCACAAGATTAACGCATAGAAGGGTTCGTTTGTAATATTAAACATTGCCCTTTAAGCAGACTTATCAACGGTGCCAGACTCTGTCCTGACTTCATTTCTGTTGTGATAAAATGCCCTGATAGAAATCAAGTAAAGAGAGGGAGATTACAGTCCATCATTGCAAGGAAGTCCAGGAAGAGACTCAAGGCAGGTATTTACATTGCATCCAAGAGCAGAGAGCATAGCTGAATGCAGGTGCAGGGGTCAGCCAGCTTTCTGTCTTTCACAGTGTAGGGAAAAGATGCCACTCACTTTCAGGCTGAGTCTTCTCATATTGACAGAAAGTAGTCAAGACAATCCCATATGCTCATAATCAAGACAGTTGCTCATTGAGACCCTCTTCTTAGGTTATTAGGGGTTCTAGTAAGTGTATGATTAAAACTAAACACCCCAGACCCAGTCCATGAGCTGTATAGTGCTGCTTGAGCAAATGTTTATTGCTTCTGTTCAGAACAAGGGGTTTCCTTTAGCTTCTCCTGTGTTCTCAGTTTTAATTCTCTTCCTGACAGAGGAGGAACTTGGCAAGGTCAGTGTGGCTCTTGCAGTTCTGGCTTGTCCTGTTATGTCCCCGCTGTCTAATGAGTAAAAAGCAGAATTAAAAGAAGCCATGTCCTTTCCGGCAATACTTTGTTAATGGCTTCTGTGCTTGTCGGGGAAACTTTAAGTTTCTTAAAGAGAAGTGTGACTTTTCTTATTTGTTTTCAGGTCCTTCTACAAGACCTGTTTCTAAAATGCCTATCATCCTTTTTATTTAACATTTCTCCTTCCATTTCAGCAATGCGTCTGACCTTGTATCCTTCCACAACTTGGCAGAGGTGGCTTGCTCCTCATTTTCTTAGCATCATTTCTCAGCAGCCTGGCTCCCTTGCTTGCTTTCATCCTTCAAGGAGATGGTCTGACAGGATTTCTGGCCTATAAGCTCAAACTATAGAACTTTAAATAAACTTCTAAAGATCCCAAGCTCTCCAGCCTAGTGGTGTTCCACCACTTCCCAGAGGGGACACCTGCTGAGCATTTTTGTGAAGAATCTGCTAGGATAGATTAAGTCCTCTGTGTTCCCACTAGAATTCTGCTTGCTATGGGTGTCCATTGCTCTTTCTCCTCCTTGTCTGCCCCCAGCGTCTCAGGACACACACATCATAACCTTCAAACAACAATGTGTGTTTAATACCTCGCCGTCCCTTCTGCTGCTCTGCGGATATCTTCCAAGCCTCTGAAGGAGGGAAGGTCCTGTGGGATGCTACTGAGTGCTATGTAGGGACTGTGGAAAATGAGGAGGAGAAAGCAGCGAAGCCAGTGGAGTCTGCTGCCTTGGGCTGCACTTCCTACAGAGGAATTCCTGCCTATGGACCTTTCTGCAAGTTGTGTGTGGGCACTCTTTAAAAATCTCCTAGGAGCTCTTGAGCTTGATAGATGGAAAATACTCAGTTACACTTCCCAACATTTCTAACAGGTAGATGGCGTAAGCCATTCCGTTTGGCTTCCTGATTTGCAGAGTTGTAAATTATGACATTAGAACAGTGCTGGAAATAATAATAAGGATAATCTCCGTGGGGTTCGTCTTCTCCCTTTGAGCTTTCATGATACCACCGGATTATCAAACGATTTAGTGTGGTGCATTAGGCAGTGGCAAGACAATGGAAACAGCCTGGAACTACCCTCACAAGACTATATTCCCTCTTTTGCTTCCTTGTTAATCAGTGGGGGTAAAGATGACCAAGAGTGACAATTTCAGTGACCTTTTTTAAAAACTTCCTTTATACATAAATTCTTTGTGTCTTTCTCATTATACATCTCTACCTCATTCATTTCCCGTCCCTGCTGTGTACCCACCCGATGCACTTCAGCTTCCCCCGCCCCCAGATAACATTTAAGAGAAAAAGGAGAAAAAAATCGCATCATGGAAGCTGTAGTGTGACCTAGTGAGTCACGCAATAATCCCTTTTGTCCATGTATCTTTACCTGCAAGCATTCAATGGCCATTTTTAAAGAAGCATGCATGGTAACAGTTATTTTCCCTGTCTCCATACAGCTGAGGACCAAGTGGGATATGTATAAAGATTTGCTTCAAACTGAAGAGTTACTAAGGACTTTGACCGTAATCAGAGCAAATACTGTTGTTTCTGTTGTTCATCAAATGGGGAAGTGACTCTGGAAAGAAACGACAACAAAACCATCAGGTGTGGGTGGAAAAGCCTGCATGAGATGATTAGTTGTCTAGTTTTATTTCCTTTTGTCCCTGCTTTTTGATTAATTAATTAGATTGAGACAGTCTCACGTAGCCCAGGATTTCCTTCAATTCACAATGTCTCTGATCCCCCTGATTCTTCTAATTCTACCTTCTGAGTGGGAAATGATAGGTTTATGCTGTTAGGTCCTCTCTTAGTGTTTTATTATTGTGAAGAGACTCCATGACCATGGCTACTCTTATAAAGAAAAGCATTTAACTGAGGGTTGCTTATAGTTTCAGAAGGTTAGTCCATTGTCATCATGGCAGGGAGTGTGGAGGGAGGCTGGAAGGCATGGTACTAGAGAAGTAGCTGAGAGACAGATCCTGATCTGCAGACAGAGAGAGGGGTGGAGGAAAGAGGAAGGGAGACAGACAAATACAGACTAAGCCCAGTTTGTCATCCCCAGTGACACACCTACTCCAACAAGGCCACCCCTTTTAATCCCTTTGAATAGTCCATCTACTGAAAACCAAGCATTCAAATATATGAGCCTTTGGGGGGCATTCTCATTCGAACCAGCACAGATACTAACCCTCTCCCTCTCAGTGAGTCTTGGGTCAGCTCAGGTTGGGACTCTGATCAGGGAGGCAGAAGAACTCTGCTTAAGAGTCAGCATTCCTCTGAAACCTTGTAAAGTGCGTTTTCTTTTGTCAGGAAAGACCACTTCCCTTATTCACCCCCTACCTCTCACTACCTCAGAAAAGGGCATTTAGCTTCCTATTAACAGATCAAAGCCCCCATGCTAGCTCCCAGGCCATTCCAAATAGCTCATCTTCTTGTTGCCACATAGCCCCTTATGATTGGAAAGACTCCCTTCCATTTTGCTCCTGTTTCCTGAGAGAGAGCCTTGGTAGCTGGAATAAACTTTTCTTTTCTACCCACAGAGTGCCTTTCACTGTGCCTTTGCTTCCATATGCCAACAAACCTGGCACATACCACTTTGATATTAACCTTAAAATTTTATTTGTGTTTATTTATTTGTGTGTGGTGCACCTGTATGTTGTATGTGCATGTACAGGTATTCATGTACATATGTAACAGGGAGCCTACCAGAGAAAACCACTTAGACACAGTCCATAGTCAATTGAAAGTCTTTATTCAAGCTGGCTGGGACTACACTCAGGTATTTAGGTATTTAGTGTAGCCCCAAACATTCAGATCAAAGGACTTTTAAAGGCATGAACCAACTCCTGTTATCTTGCTCAGTAGCTGCTGGGGCCAGGGGTTGGGGGGCAGTTTATCTAAGCAAGCAGTTTAACAGAAGCTAAGTTAGCTAGGGCATCTTGACTTGGGCTCCTAGAATACAAGTGGGTAATTTTCCACAGGGCTTCCCATCAAGGAGATAAAATTCTAGTTAAACCTAAAATGACTTCAGCAAGAATACAAGATGGAGAAACCTCTGTACTGTCCTTCCCTTGTCACCTACAGAGTGGTGACAAGGTGGCCTGTTCTGTCATTCTCCACTTTAATCCCTTTGAGACAGGGTCTCTCATGGAAGATAGAAGAAGGCTGTCTTGTCTCCATTCCCAAGAGCCCCGAGGTTACAGGGGCATGCACAACCATGCCTAGTTTTGTGTGGGGGCGGAGGGTGGGAGGGTTACACTTAGGTCTTCATGCTTGCATAGCAATCACTCTTATCTCCTGTACCATATCCCCAGCTGTCCTTTTGAAAAACTAACTTCTCCAGCTAATATACAAAGTGATGGGGTTCATTATGGCCTCTCCATACAGCTGTCAATATTTTTTTCTTCTTCAATTGCAGATTGGCTGGAAGCATTTAAACAATATTTGTAACCCACATACCAATCAATAGGTATCTGAAATTTCGACTCAAGGTCAAGTATCACATTTTCCACTCCTGAGCATAGACAGGGTTTAAACATGTCTTTAGATGACTAAAGGAAGAACTCTGCACACTTTCTAAATGGTAGACTTTTGTTGACAAATGAAAACCACAGGCTCTTTTTCTTATGCTTTTCTATTACAGTGAGACAGGAACTAATTAAGCTTTGCCTACACCCTGGCCAACACACCATCACCATCCTCCAGCTCATTAGTGAGAACTTGAAGCTGGAGGTGCCTGTTGTTGCAAAGGCTGAATTATAGACATCTCTCCACACCGATATAAATGCTCTCGGGATGAAAAGAGCACTTTATTACGCTTTAAGCTATTTGTGCAAATAATATGGTTTATGTGGAACACCTGTTTTCCTTTAAGAAATCTGGAACTTTGATACATACCAGGCAGAGGGTCCCCAATTTAGGAAATCAACATATGTGGGCATTGCATTTCTAATGAGCTTTGCTGGTCGATGACATTTCATGCTTGACGGCATGGCTCCTTGCTGCAGAGTCCAGCTGCCATCTGGGTCTCCAAGGGAAGAGAACTAACTCCAGGAAGTTTGAGTCTATAAACTGCAGAACTTTACCCAACCATACCTTTCCCTTTGCTAATTCTGCCTTCTGCCTTTTTTTGCTGTAATAAACAGTTCTGTTACTGCAACTTCTAACAGATCACCACACTCAGGGGTGGCCTGGAAGAGGCAGTGGGAAGGTGTTGCCCTTCAGACTGGGTTTGGCAGTTTCTTTGCACTTCACCTTCAGTAGGTAGAGGAGTAAGAGGTGGATCTCCCCCTGCCACTCCTTCACACAAGCATGCATACCCACTTACTTCCAAATCTTCGCTTTGTCCTCAGCACTCTGGAATTGTGAGTGGTCCTTGGAGAGAGTTGATTTTCGTCTTCTCTGTTAGTCTCTTAGAGTCCTTTGAGTCTAGGATGTTCTGCTATTGATTCTTAAAAAATACTCAAATTTGTTTTGTTTTCTTTGTTCTCTACTTGGGCTTCTTTCGTAGGACTATTAGGCTTCTTAGTCTACCAATGTTTTTTTAAAAAAAGTATTCTGCCATTTTTCACCTATTCTCTATTATCTTCATTTTTATACATAAGAGCTCTCCTTTGTTTTCTGGATGGTCTTTTTAAAGACTTCTTATTTAGTCTTCTCTTTTTCCTATGAGGTTATTAGTAATGATTATTCTGAAATTATTCCCTCACAAAAGAGCCTCTGCCAGGTGCATGGTAACTTCATGGTTTCTTCATCTCTTTTCATGTTGGTGACTTTGCTGCTGTTTGACAATCTTGGCTACCTATTTAAGTAAAATTGCTTTTGAAATCTGTCAACTATGGGCTTCACTGTGAAGTCTCTGACAAGGGATTATCTAGGAATGCTAACATTGGTGTTGCTTTAGCCCTTTAGTGTGCTAAATAGAGACCTGGGAGGAGCTCAGCAGGGAAGGAAATGCATCTCTCTCTTTCTTTCTTCTTGCTGTTAACATTAATCTCTTTTGGTTAGTATGTATTTTCTCACTCAATTTTGTTTGCTGACTGTGGTAGTTTGAATGTAATTGGCCCCCATTATGTCATAGGGACTGGCACTATTAGGAGGTGTGGCTTTGTTGGAGTAGGTATGTATGGCTTTGTTGGAGGTAGTGTGTCACTGTGGGGGTAGGCTTTAAGGTCTCCTACGCTTAAGCTATACTCAGTGTAGACACAGATTCCTTCCTGTTACCTGTGGATTAGGATGTAGAACTCTCAGCTCCTTCTCTAGCTCTTTGTCCTGCCATAATGATAATGGACTAAACCTCTAAACTGTAAGTTATCCTCAATTAAATGTTTTCCTTTATAAGAGTTGCCATGGTCATTGTGTCTCTTCACAGCAATAAAAACCATAAGACAGTGACCCATTGTAACTGATCTGTCAGAAATGAAGATATTCTAAAGAGACATTTATGTCTCTCAATCTGACTATGAGACTCTTGAAACTATATACCATAAAGAAATGGGAATTCCTCTAGAAAATCTTATGAAGGGAGAAGGAAAGGGCACCAACCAGAGTGGGAACTCATATATTGACCAGGATTACTTACATCAGGTGTCTTCTTCTATCTCTATTTTATTTATTGTGGCAGAGTCTCTCACTTGAACCAAGAACTTGCTGATTTGGCTGGTCTAGCAAGCCGGCCTGCTCCAGGGATCCCTTGTTTCTATCTCCCTTGCTCTGGAAGGGAGGATGTGGGCAATCA
>CABHPQ010077949.1:0-12045 GCA_902168405.1 Peromyscus aztecus
GTATTTCTTAGCCAAAACAATAAGAATATGGAAAGCTAGAGTATAGATCTCCTTCCATTTCTCTAACACATGTTATTTGTGACTCATAAACCACAGCTGGGTAGGTATGTTTTTCTCTCAGGTTGAAACTGAAGCTTAGGGTGTTTTGGGTAAGATCTGAACTAAAGTTGATCAGACTCTTTTTCTTTTGCTATGTAGTAAGGACTTCAATGGACTTGAGTTATACACATGGGAACAGCAACTCAGTTGACACACTCCAAAACTATTTCTGTACGGAAAACCTGAGAATCCATTTGCTCAAGCTAGGTTGCCCAGAAAGAGCCAGAGCTGGGATTTCACACAGGCCTCTCTAAGTTCAGAATGTGGTCTCTGGAGGTAGTCTAGCTTCTACTGTAAAAGCAGACTCAAAACTCCAGGCTTCAACTCCCCACTCTGTCATCTTAGAGAACTTACGTTAACGCCCTTAGCCTTACTTAGAACTCACTTAACTCCCGTAGCCTGGAGTTACGCACCACTATAATAATGGCACTTCCCTCTCATTTCTGCATTAATGAGACCATACGTAATGGTCAGGTTCTGGCCAACTTTAAATCTTAAATGTTCACTGATTGTCAACATCATAATAAAATGTCAATAATGATAGTAATTCTTTTTCTGAAGTGTAGACATAATGAACCAGAATGTTTAAATGAGACATATATATTACCATATTATTATTTTATGTTAAGATTAGGGTAAGGAATATTCATGACTGGAGTAAGACTTATGATTTTAACCTATTTTTACCACCTAGGAAGTACATGAACCCGAGCAAATCTGCTACTCCTCCTTGAGCCTTGGCCCACTAACATATCAGTAAATCATGAGTTGTTAGGACTTTTAAGTCATAAGGATTGAAGCAGAATCCTGTCTATGCATGCCCAACAAAGTATGTGCTAAGTCAGTGTTAGCTGAACATTCTTCCCTCCCCTTCCTTACGGAACACTCACTGCCTCTTACTTTTAAGGCAACACATCAGAATATTTGAAATCTGAGGTAACTGTTAGTCAGAATCACCATATTTTGTGATTGAGGGTTTGACACTCTACCCTATTCAATGTATCTATTGTATTTTGAAATTACTACTAATGAAACAACAAAAATAAAAACAACAACATGCAATTTCAGAGACGAAATACAGTCTCTTTCCTCAAATTTGGAGTAAAACTTCTACCCAGCTTGTATTCAAACAAGAGAAACCTCGGAGCTGGAGAGATGGCTAAGTAGTTAAAGGAACCTGCTGCCACCTCTGAAGATAATCCCTGAGACCCACATGGTGGAAGAGAAAAGACTCCTGCAAATTGTCCTTTGACCTCCAAATGCATGTCAGTGCTTACTATGGCATGCACGCACGAGTGCACACACACACACCCCAAAACAAGCAAACAAAAAGTAAATATAAAGATACGAGACCCACAACTGGTCAAGGTTCAAATAATAAGTGACTGCTGAGTGCTCAGCCCTAAAGGAGACATCGATCGATTGATCGATTGATCTGCACTCCCCTCCTAGGGCTCAGGGATCGTTGTGGAAGAGGCAGCAGAAAGACTGTAAGGGGTAGGGTGGCTGGGTGACCACAAGGAAACAATGTCCTTAGTGTACAAGAGTCGCACATGTGAGCTCATAGTGGTTATGACACCATGAACAAGATCTACACAAGTTTAAGGCACACATGTAAAATCAGATAGGCAGCATTAGTAGGACTGGATGGCTTTAAAAAAATGAGAAAACAAACTTGGGTGGGTGAGATGAAAGGTAAATCTGGGATAAGATGGGGGAGGGGACAAGACAGTCAAAATGCAATGTATGCTCAGAGTTACTAAAATATATTTTTAATTTTTTAAAGAGAAACTTCAAGATAAATGGAGTGAATATATTTTCTCAGTAGCCTCAAGTTGACAAGAGCCCTAGAAGGAGGAGAAATTAGGGGACATTCGTGGAAGCCGATGTAGACCAGGCAGTCTATGTTTCTTGAGGTGTCTGAACTTTAGTCCATCAGGTTTCAGATTCCCACTCCTTCACTATGTAGAGGATCTAGCTTTGATGGGTTAGTGTCTGCATATGGAGAGACCTGTTCAGTAGGTCACACTCTAGAACCCATTTTACACACAGACACACTGAGAACTGAGTTTCTCCAGTTACTTTGCCTAGGAAGAGGCAGGGCTGCTGGGAATTTAATATAGGTCTCTAACTGCTCTCTCTCTCTGCTGAAGATAGCAAGATCTAGACCTAGCCCGAGTCCATATAAGGGGAAAAGAAGTCTTTTGAAGGCCTCTGCTGTAGTAGATATTGCGTCAATAAAGGTTTTTCTTTTCCTGAAACAAGCCCGTATCTCATTTCCCAAGAACTGCTGAGCAAAGCCATGGGTAGTTGCCAAAGCCCAGATGTCCAAAAGCAGTGCACAAATTGCCCTCTCTGCTTCAGCATCTCACTGGAACAATCAGTCCCAGATGTCCTGGAACTCTGCTGGTGTTCCGATGTGCTCTAGTGTGCTTTCCCCCACCTCCTGCAGGAACGTAGTGAAACAATCTCTGGACTGTCATGGCCAGCAGCCTGAATTCTTGTCTTTTGGAGCCTATGCAAAGGAGTTAGAGCAGATGGGCCACTTGAAGCAGGAGTTAATTCCAAGGCAGAACAATAGTTGCAAGGGCACAAGGGCATTCTGTAAGATTTCAGTGCGTAGAACAGGCAGAGAAAACTTCAGATTTGGAAACAAGCTTGGAGGTTGTTTAGTTTAAATTTTACCTGAGTCACAAACGCTCTGCATTTTTGTTTGTTTTTGTTGTTTTGTTTTGTCTTTAAAGACAGGGTTTCTCTGAGTAGCCTTGGCTATCCTGGAACTCGTTTTGTAGATCAGGCTGGCCTTGAACTCACAGAGATCCACCTGCCTCTGCCTCCTGAGTGCTGGGATTAAAGGCATGTGCCACCACCGCCCGGTTATGTACTTCAATTTTAACCATTCATAAATCAAGCTCTTAAGAATGAGCACTATGCTTCAGGTATTTTCCTTTCAGAGAAAACACACACATACCTAGTTTAAAATTATTCTGTAGCACACTTTTAATAGAATTATAAATGAAAATGATGGGGAATAAATTGTCAAGCCAGAACTTGAGTGTAAACTTTATGCAGGAAGGGTCCAAGGTCTTCAAATGTAGGTAGACAACTGTAGCACCAGATAGAAAAGAAGCCAGGGAGCATCTTCCAGGCAGTGTGAACAAAAGCTCAGTGTCCTGGAGATGGTTTGTATTTCTCAGGGAAGCAAGTAGTCTTGACTTGTTCTAGTTTAAGGTGCATGAGTAATAACGTGCTGCCAATAAACTTGGGATGAAATATTAGGGCCATACTATGGGACTTTCATAAACTATACTAAGTATTTTAGGACTTATTTAGACAGCAACTATCAGAGAACTTTGAACAGGATATGATAGCCAGTTATCAGCTTTCAGATATTAACTCTGATAGCAAAGGGCCTGAAGGATAGTACCTAGGGAGAAATAAGGACAGCACTTAGAGAGCAGATGCGACAGGCCAAGAGAGGTGGTGCGATCTCTCAGTACCTAAGCTATAGTGAAAGCATGTATAGATGGTAGACTGAGAAACATTCTAAAGTCTATGTTGACAAACTTTAAAAACCAATTAGATGTGAAGTGTGGCAGGGGCGAGAAACAAAGGTGGCTTTGAAGTCTCTGGCTTGGGCTAGAGAGATGGCTCAGCAGTTAAGAGCACTGATTGCTCTTCCAGACAATTGAGTTCAATTCCCAGCAACCACATGGTGGCTCACAACCATCTATAATAGGATCTGATGCTCTCTTCTGGTGTAAAGGTGTACATGCAGATAGAGCACTCATATAAACATAAAATAAATAAATCTTAAAAAAAAAAAGAAGTCTCTGGCTTGACAACTGGATGAATACAATGAACAGTGCTGGCAGAGGAGAGGAGACTATCTTGGAGGATGTCTAGGACCTAGAGAGATAATGATTTCCATGTTGCATCTGCTATGTTTGAAGTACTCCCTGTACACCCACTTGGCAATGTCCTGTAAATCTACTTGGCAATGTCTAGTAAGCTGCGGGTAGTTTGGAACAAGAGCTCAAGGAGATATATTCTGAAGCTTATGAGATAGATAAAATAATCTACAGAATGTGTGTATGTGTGAAACAATAGGACTTGGAAAGAACTCTGGAGAGCATGCATGCTTATTTTGGAGAGATTGCAGCATGATGATTTAATATCTTAGCAATGGGACACAAATTTGAGCTTTCATAGTAACAGTAAGACTTCCTCTCACTTTATCCCTAAAAACAAGAGCACTCTATCTAAGCATTTAATATATGGCAGACACATAACATCCATGAACTGTAGTAGTAGTAGTAATAATAACAACAATAAGCATTAATGGCTGGGCAGTGGTAGCACAGGACTTTAATACCAGCACTTGGGAGGCAGAAGCAAGAGGATCTTGATGATTTCAAGGCCAGTCTGGTTTACAGAGCTAGTTCTAGGACAGCCAAGGCTATACAAAGAAACCCTGTCTTGGGGGTGCGTGCAACTGAACAGTGAGCATACATGATTTCCAACTCAAGCAGCATTAACAAAGATGAATGTTAGCCTGTTATTTGTGATAATGGAAACTACAGTTATTGTAAGCCCAGTATAAGGGGAGTCAGCCTTCTTTATACTCTATTGAAAAGACTTGTTGTTATACTACCTTTTTGTTGGGTATTTTGGGGGGGGGGAGTAAGTAAAATGTTTAAATGCATGTGTCCCATGACTCTAAACTATGGCTCAGACTCTGTCTTTTGAGATCCTTCCACAAATGATGTGCATGTCTGTCTGCATCTTCCTTAAAGACTTCTTTCATAAGAAAAAAATGGTAGAAAAACTTAATATCAACCAGAAGAAACAGTGGTATATGTTTATTTTCATATAGCATGGTCATTCAAAAACATGGGTTGTAGATTTGGAGAGTCACAGAAAATACCTCAGATATATTGAAAGTAATAAGAAAAAAATACACATTGGTTTTTATAAATATATGATTAGTAAAGATAATACTATTATCTCTGGGCCATTTGAGAGTGGAGACTTTCTTTATGCTATATATTTCTGTCATTTTATATTAAATTTTATAACATGCATTTTATTTGTGGTGATAGAAAGATAAACTCAAGCATGTGACACAAGCATCAATGTTAAGAGATAACTCAATGTAGCAGAAAGAACTGGGATTACACCAATGGCTGGGTTACAACCCAGCTCTATTGTGTATCAGCATATGGTCTTGGACAAATCACTGATCAGTTTCCTCATCCATGAACTAGGGATAAGCACAGAATGCCCAATTCATATGGTTGTTGTAAGTGAATGAGTTAATGTGAGGAAAACTGTCTGGAAAGACATCTGGCATGGAGCATGTGATAATTAGAGATGATGATGATAATGATGGCAGATGTGAAGTGAGTGGAGACTAATAAAGTCATTCTATTGGCAAATAGGAATTCCCCATTTACTAAGATTAGCATGAACTCTATCAGTAGAACAACTTTTTGAGATTGTTTGTCCAGTACCTGATTAAACATGTTCCATAATGAGAAAGTCACTTATTACCTTGCAGACTGGTCCTTCCATTACAAAAGAGTCCTAACTATAGAATAATTTAGACCACAGACTAAATGTAGTGTTACAAAGCTGTTTGAATCTCATTCATTCCATCACTTTTCACATACAAGTTATCCTAAATTTCAGCTTCCTTTAATGAGGGGTCAAATAGAATCTATACCATACAAACATAGTGCAGAGTGAGAGTATTTACACAAAGCACTTTGTACCAGCATGTAGTAGGCAACATGAGATTAATAGATATTGGCTGTGACTATTAATCCAGACTGATGGGCAGTGTGAAAGCGTGGAGCATTACCTTCATTTCCATCCTAGTCAAACATCTCTGGGACAACTGCAAACTGAGAAGTGATGTTGATAGAGTTTTTTGATGAATTTTGAAGCTATATATGCCAACAGAGGGGGTAAAAAAAGCTTCCTTTTTACAAGAGGAGAAAGAAAGCAGGTACCACAGAGTCCATTGACCTATCGGGGCCCAAGCATCTTTTTTGGTTTTTAAATAAACTTGATTATAAAAACTTGTGGGGTGGGGGAGACTGGCATACACCAAACCCAAAGTCAATACATCTTAATGACATCTAACTTCTATTCAGTTAGAGTAGCCATTCTGAAGCTCTAGAACTTGACATTGGATTTTACTCTTTTCCTATCAAATGTATTTAGTGATTTATTCACCACCCAGAAAGGAAAAAAATCTATGACATAGTTAGAACTAGAGAAACCATTAGCTTTACATCTTCTTTCACAGCTCATGTCCATTACCTGCATTCAGTCCTTCCTCAAGTCATTTTGGGCATGTAAATACAATGGAGCACCTGCTTCTGGGCTGGGAGGCTAGGAGAGGAAAGGTGAAGGAATGAAGTGTGAAAACTGCCTTTGTGAAATTAAAAGGGAGAGTATTTGGTCAGTATGAGAGAGTGAGAAGGACCATTGGCTTCAGGGTCCACATACTAACTGGCAACAGCTTTCCCAGATCAGGATTCAAGCACTAGCTTGATATAGTGGCTCACATGGAGAAGCAAAAACTAGGGAGCCTTCAGTTCTCTGCCTTTAGATCTCCTTTATGGCAAACAGTGACTCCTAAGCCACTAAGAGGCAGTTCTGGGGGTTCCTTGTCTTTGGCAGAACCACGGGGAGATTGATAGTCCACAGCCATTCTTCCGTGCCCACAAAATGGACAAGTAGGAGGGTCTAGTGTGGACTAAGACAAGGCAAGTTCACACACTTCAACTCATGGTATCTCTCTGTTATTAACTTCCTGGAGTGGTACTTGCAGATCAACGGCAAAGTTCCAGCTTTGGTAGTGTTTGGTTTATTGGCATTTTCTGCCATACGCTGTGGGCAGGGGAATACCTATACTATCAACAATTATTTGCTATTCAGGGGCAGAGAAAAGAATACTGTCCTCTGAGGCAGTGACCCTCCTGTGGGATAGCAATTATGCTCTGAGTCACTCATACATTTTGGACTCAGTCTACCTGTCTTATTCATGCCTTTGACATCTGGTAAGCACCCACTAAATAACAGATACAGCCAGAGAGGTCAGAGGTTAGCAACATACATAAAACATCCCATTCACCATACGGGGATAGCCTTCAGTGCAGGAAATAGCTCAAAGAAACTATAAAAATACAAAACATGAGTTCCAGATTAGAGGCCCCTGTGCAGTGAGGATAAGGAGACAGTAGCTAGAGGACCCAGAAAAGCCTTCAGAGTGTAACCACTGAGCTGTTTCCCAAAGGGAAAGTTCATACAGACCGAAAAGAGAACTCATTCCAGGAAGAAAGAAAAGTGTATGCAAAGACAAAGCAGAATGAAGGAGGGCAGTGCCTGGAAAGAATGGTAAGTACTTAGCTCTTGCACAGGGCTGCACTTTCAACTAGGGAATGCTGACTCTAAGAGATGCACACAGGCTACCTGGGGAAGGAGAAGGAGCTGTGGTAGAAATCAGCTTAGAAAAAAACAAACAAGCAGTAATAAATAAAATGACGTGGGCTGCTTTGCCTCAGGCCATTGAATATACTAGATTCTCTACCTATACTTTTAGAGCACATTATTATTAATGCTGTAATTTTATGTAGCTGAATTCTTTTTGAGACAGTCAGTAATTTAAATTTTAGCAAATGAAACTTTATACTATCTTTAGGACCAAGATAGACTACGATGGTTTTGTTCAAATCAAAGGATGTAGGACATGCTTGATCTGAGGGTTCAAGAATGATTTTGTAGTTTGATAAAGAATTTGGGTTCTACTTTAGGGCATGATGAAGTCTTAGGATAGTAGTTATGTCAACAACCAACTATTTATCTGATCATAGAAACTTGATTTTACCATGTCCCTATGAACTAATTGTTCCTCATGATTCACAGTGGTTAAGAGTAGCTCAAAAGCTGGACATGGTGGCACCTGCCTCTAGTCCCAGCTGCTTGGGAGGTGGCAACAGACAGATCACTTAAGGCTTGAGGTCAGCCTTGGCAACACAGTGGGCCAGTTTCACTGTCGCTCTGGAAACAGGGAGGCCTGGATTCAAACTACTAATACTTTCTAGTTACATGTAATCCCATTTGGCTTTTCTATAAAATAGAGATGAAAACCTTACCTGTGGGGGGCCCCCCCCCATCTTTCCCCCCAGGGTACTCTTGAGGAGTGAGGGATAAGAGATTTAGCTAGAAATATAGAGGGGAGAGAGACAGATAGAAACACAGGATAGCCTTGGGAAGGCCTGGATCCTTATCCACCGGCCCCTTCTGTCTCTTCTAAAGGGCTTTTTAAAGGAATGCCAAGGGGTGGAGCAAAAGACCTCCCCCTAGCACAGCCAAGTGCAGACCCTTCCAATCACCTGATAACCACACATGTGGTCAATCCATCCTCTTATGCAGCCCTTTTGGGTAGAGCAAGCTCAGATCTCACTAGTAAATCTCTGTGGGCTCCCACACTTATCTGTGTCAGGATTGCTGTAAGAAATAGATAAAGCACTTGCAAAGTGTTGGCCCACAGTAATCATGTACTAAATTAACAGCTATTTTTATTATCGTGATTTTATGATCTTTGCATTATAGCATTGATGCTTAAAGCAAATGGGGCAGGGGCTGGCTGCTTGGAAAAACTAATACTAAGCTAATGTAGAAAACGTTTTGTTGGTTAACGTTTCAAAAGAGATCTAGAACACCGTAAATACAGTTTGAAACAAACACTTAAACCCAAAACAGAGACTGATTATGCTCAGTGCAAGTCGGTCTTGCAACACAGAGGCTTTTGCGCAGGGGAATGCTGCCACCACGTGGTGGCTGATTCTGGTCACTGTTCTAGCAGTCGCAGTCCTCAGATCTGTGGCCACCTCTGATTTGGTGTGACCCTTGAACGGAAGTAAATCTGTGCCTGTTTCCCCTGCTAACATTAACTCTCCTTTACTGACTAGGTAACTAAAGCCACAAGTAATTCCCTGTACGTTAGGCAGGAGTAGTCAGAGCATGAAACAGTCTTTAGTGACACTGTACATGTAAAGCCCCAAGTTCCTTGCAAACTTGTGTATCAGATTTCTGCAGAATGTCGTAACTCCATCCCTCCAAGGGCTATGAAAATCACCCTTTTTGTAGACTTGAGGCATGAATAGTGTCTGAAAACCACTCTTTCCAGAAACTTTGTGGATAAGTATTTTGGCCCATACTTCTAAGCTAGCTCAGCTCTTCCAGTATTAGGAAACAGTATGGAAGCCTTAATGGTCAGAAACAGGCAAGGTGGGTCCTTTATGGCTTATGGTATACCTCTGGGATTTGAATCTCTGTGCTCTTCAGAAATTATTTGAAAATCCTGAAGTATACTGGATAAATTAGGTAGGATTTTCTCACCTGCTAGTAAATGTGATCCCAGGAGTTGTTACTCAGACTTTGCCAACTAAGTCCAGGGAAGAGCTTCTTGGTCTTTTAGGAGAAACGCAAGGCTCTAGTTCTGTTTTGGGCATGTTTAAAGACTCAGCACGGTTGAGTATGGTAATGTGAAGTCATAGGATACTGTCCTTGCCTCAGGGTAAGCACAGCCTTTCCACACAGAGGAGGCAGTGATGTGGTGTGGGAGGGCTGTCATCCAAGGGAAGAACCAAGACAATGAAAATGCTTTTCTCTTTCCTTCTAGGTCTCACGTTATCAGTGAATTAAGAACTCTACATAAGCTAGTCAACAATAAAAACAACTTTGTTGCTAACCCAAATTCTAGAGTACAGAATGTGTTTATCAGCATGGACAGCAGTGGCAGAGCCAACGTGGAAGAGATTTTTTTTTTTTTTTTTAGGACAGGGTTTTTTTTTGCAGCTTTGGGGCCTGTCCTGGATCTCGCTCTGTAGCCCAGTTTGGCCCCGAACTCACGAGATCCACTTGGCTCTGCCTCCCGAGTGCTGGGATGATCGGCGATCAGCGCCGTTCCCTGCCATTGCCTTTTTTTTTTTGTTTTTTACTAAGAATTGTATTCTAAAGATTCTTGAGGAAAAAGTTCCACCTCGCAGCATTGTAGGTGGGATGTGTAAGAGCTAGAAACCGAGGCCTTGATCTGTAACTTGGTAAAGAAATCTTTGGATCGCGCTCTGTCTAGGTTGGACCTCATGTCACTCTTAGGAATTTGCTCTTATTATGACTCTTCCTTCTATTTTTTTAACTTGTAATTTATTCCTTTAAGTCTTTACTTTCCACCCCCTAGATACTGTGAGTTGAACAGAACCACGTGCAGCTGCACCCCATACCCAGTCCTCACTTTAAAAATTATACAGTAGCTTACTAAGCAGTTGATCAATGGACATCCTAATAAACTATTTGGATGGTTTTAGTCACAGCCTGTTTAAGGCTACTAAAATGTCTTTGTGAGTAATGTTTGAGTCTCCTGAGACATTTGCCCTGATATGATCATATATCAGAATCAGAATGGACTTTATTTTATAAATGAAAAAACTATGGGTAGGACAAGAGAAATTAAGGGACTGTGTCTAAGGTCAGTTATCCCTTCCACGTTGCCTCCAGCAGGCTGGATTTAAAAATCTTTAGAAAAGGGTGGGATGGAAAGGTGGCTCTATTCCTAAAAGTGCCATCTGTGTAAGCCTGACTACCTGAGTGCGCTCGCTGAACTCATGAGAAATAAAAAGCTGGATGCGGTGACCTGATTCTGAAATCCCAGCACTCCTAGGGTGAGATGAGAGGCACACAGGAGAGTCATCTGGAAGCAGAAGCTGAAAAGCCAGCCAGCCAGCCTGGTATGCAGCCCTGCAACAGAAATAAGGGAGACTCTGGGCCAGCCGGGTCCAAGGCAAGAAGACTCTCGAAAGTTGTCTTCTCACCTCCACACAGGTACCATGGCGTGTGCCCCTCTCCCCCACACAAATAAGCAATAAATCTTTAGAAAAGGTTTGTGAAAACATTCCTCAGCTGATGAACTATCTAGGAAAAGAAATGGGCATTATTGAATTATATTATTTTTCATGTATACAAAGGCAAGAGAGAAATTTCACAGCAGTTTACACAACTTTAAAATTTTTTCTCCCCGGGGCCTAGAGAGATGGCTCAGAGGTTAAGAGCACTGGTCCTAAGTTCAATTCCCAGCAACCACATGGTGGCTCCTAACCATCTATGATGAGATCTGGTGCTCTCTTCTGGCATGCAGGCAAAACACTGTGTACATAATAAGTAAATAAATCTTCAAAAAAAATTTTTTTTTCGCCCATCACCCTGTTACCTGAACTAGCTCTGTCTTAGGGAAAATCTGTGTCTCACTACCAACTACCCTACCACTTAGGACTTACAAAACATTTTGGTTCTTCATTCAAGAAGTTATTTGTTCAGCCTGTAAAATCCACTAATCACACAATCCCTAAGTGACAGGAAGTAATGAATGGCGTTTGGCTGTGGCCAGAGCATGTGTGCACCAAAATCTCAAGGCCAGCCCACAGACCAGCAGGCTCTCTCCAGGCTGCTGCCAGCTTTCTCCCAGAATGCTTTAGTCTGGCACTCAGAATCAAAGTCCCCAGGTGCAACCCTGACTCCTCTTTTTGTCATTGCTTATTTACTGGTTACTCAGCTTGCCATTGTTAATTTTCGCCCTGCCTGGAGATGTGACATGTGCTCGTATTTGGAAGTTCCAGATTGACTTAAGTAGGCTTGGAAGAGTTACTTCCACGTCTACATACTAGTTTATGGATTTGAGAAATATATAGGCATGAATCCACTGTGGTAACATACTGAGTAGTTCCACCAAAACTTAAAAATGTTACTGCTTTGTGAACTCTTAAGAAACAGTAGAGCTGTCCCCATTACTCATGTCTTGAGGCAGCATGGGTGGGAGAGAGTTGCCCTCCCTACCTGCCTATCAATGCCTGGAACAAGTGAGAGAGCTGGCCCTGT
>CABHPQ010077958.1:0-13212 GCA_902168405.1 Peromyscus aztecus
TGCAGTGGGCTAGCAATGCAGGCTGAAGGCTCTTGCCTGTACTTCCTCACATTTTTTGGGAATTACAGAACCAGTGTAAAGAAGGGCCACATGTCCTTCCCCACTGTGGTGTTTCCTAATGTCCCAACACACAGATTTCCACTCTTTTGTGGATTCCCCCCCCCCCACTCTTAAATAATTCAATGTGTGTTTGTAAAAAATAAAAACAAAAGCAAGGACCACCGCTTTGCTAGAACCACAGTGATGGCAAGAAGGGATGCCTAGGTCTTAATCTGAATTTCCCAATTATGGCAGCATGGCCCTAGTGCCTGATGTATATCTGAAAACCCTGTGGCTATTTATCCCCCAAATCTCCCAGTCTCTCTACCAGTTCATGCTGCGGATACTCCCCAGGGCATAGGCCTGATAGACTATAGAAGATCCTTCCCCTCCTGATGCTGGGCTATCCTGGCACCCTTCTCAGGAGCCAGATGGAAGTGGTGTCACTGTATGGTGTGACCTGTAGGGAGGTGCTTGCTGTCTGTCATGTGTCTCACTAATGACATGATTCATCTCGACACTATTAGTTACTTTTCTATTGCTATGATAAAATGCCATGACCAAGGCAACTGAGAGAAGAAAGAATTTGTTTGGGTTTAGGGTTCCAGAGCAGCAAGAGCCCATCATGTGGGGGAGGGATGGCAGCAAGCAGCAGACATCGCCATTGGAGCAGAAAACTGTGAGCTCACATCCTTCACCAAACCGGAAGTTTATGAGGCTTTTTTCTTTCAAAGCCTGTCCCCAGTAACATAGTTCCTCCATCCAGGCTGCACCACCTAAACCTCCCCAAACAGCTTACCTTAGAGATCATTCTCTATTTATAAAAACAATATTTTTATAAAAAACTCTCTCCAACTTCTTTAAATCAAATTAGTTAAAAATTTCAAATACCATCTTAAAAGGTGATGGAGTTTCTAAAGCACTCACAAGGATGGCTTACAATTTTAAAGGTAGTCTGAGAAATACATTAAAGAGGTCATAAGATCTAGCACCTCCAGGTGTCTTAAAAACCTACAGAGCCAGTGAGAACCACAGAATAGTGTTACTCCTGCAGAGATGCAGTGGACATGGTAAGTCGCCTTCTTGTTCTTTTAAATAGTATCTTGATAAGAGAAACATGCTCACCCTCTCAGACCATACCAGCTGTAGCCAGGACATCTGGGAGCCGTAGGGGAGAGCACCCTCATGTTTCCGAGGCCAGACCCTCAGCAGAATTTGTGACAACGCGTTGTGGCTCAGATGCCTGTGAATCTCTATGTCTTCCACTTGGGTGCCCTCTCCCGGATGACGGGGCGGCACCTTGGTGGCTCAGACTTTGAGTTCCTTCCAAAATTTCCCTATAACCTCTAGCTCTCAGGCCTAGTGTGAACACAAGGCCGGTCCTCTCACTCAGGCCATGCATGTGGCTCTTTTCTCGGCCACACTCGGGGCTCCATGTTTTCTTTCCCTTCCTGTCACACATCTCTGTCTTTGGTTAAAAGAATCGTGCTTTCTTCCCCACGGCAGGCATCATCTTCTGAAGACATGGGCAGGTGGATTGGCATCTTACTGGCTGAGACGGGGTCATCAACAGACCCAGGAGCCCTGCACTATGATTACATAGACGTGGAGATGTCAGCAAATGTCATCCAGACGGCCAAACAGACCTTCTGGTAAGACTCATGCACAGCCTGTGGAAGTCCTGATCTAGCAGCATCCTTCTTCTAAGAACTTCTAAGACAGTAGGTGCTGGGTGAGCATGCAAACCAGAAGCATGCCTGAGGACTTTTCCTTGGTGGGGTGCTGGCCCTGATGGCCCTAATGTTGGTCATTTCAGCCCCCTGGGATTTCTGCTAGAGCAGACTTGTCAAACTTGTCTGGAGATGGTAGTACTGGCTTCATTGCCCAGATGGTCCCTGTTACAGTCACTTAGCTCTGCCCTTGCAGCCAGAGACAGTAAAGGATTGTGGCTATTTTTATTTGCACCATCAGGTACTAGTCCTGATTTTGTCCTGTGGGCAGCTGGGCAGCTGTTGCCAGCTTCTGTGTGATTAGGGACCTTCTAGAAAGGATTCTGTATATTGCTGAAATAATGCCCAAGGTTTTTTTGTTTTGTTTTTTTTATTTTTTTTTTTTTTGAGGTAGGGTTTCTCTGCGTAGCCTTGGCCACGCTGGAACTCTTTCTGGAGACCAGGTAGGCCTCAAACTCAGAGATTTAACTGCCTCTGGTTCCCAAGTGCTGGGATTAAAGGCATGTGCCCCCACCACTGAGCAAAGCCCAAGATCTTAAATCTGTCAGTGCAGCACTTTCTAAATTTAAGTTGTGACAAATAATGCTACTTTGTGCAAAAGCATACTTTTGAGCCAGATGCTTCCTGAACACAATAATATGGGGGGTTTGTAGCAGCAGTTCCCATGCTGGTAGTCAGCATCATGGGGGATTCAGCAGCATTCAGCATCATCAGCTATTCCACGAGGTCCAAGTGTTTTCCATATTACCTGAGATGTGTTTTTCTTTCTCGACGTTTTGACATGTGCGTTGTTGTCCAGGCTGTGATGGTGAACAGGGTCCTCCACAGCGCTGTGCCCCTGGCATTCATCCCCAGTGACATCCCTACACAGTGACAGTAGGGGACACTGGATGCATTTGGGGTGACCTTGGACTAGGAGGACTCCAGTTGCTCTGGTGTTCTGAGTGCCACAGTGAGCCACACAGCAGACACAAGGAGAACTTCCAGGCAGTGAGTTGCCCATGGGTTGCCTGGCTGCCATTTCTAAATTCCTTGTTTTTACCTTGAAAGACAGTAGGAAGGGCTTAAATTCAGTAGGTAGTTGGCAGGAACTCTTCATAGAAGAGCTGAAACCAGTCATGAGTCCCCAAACACTAGGAACTCTGAACAAAGCATCCTGGGCCAGTTGTGACGTGTCCAAATGCACTCAGACACATAGGTCAATCCTTGTATCTGACCTCTTTTTTTTTAACATTTATAAAGTACTTTAAAAATATTTTTATGCAATATATTTTGATTGTATTCTTTCTTCTTCCATAACCTCCAAGATCTTCCCATCCACTCAACTTGGTGTTCTCTCTCTCTCAAAACAAAGTAAAACAAACAAAGAAAACAAAACAAAGACCAAAAGACAAAAACTACCAAACCATAACCAAAAAAGTGCACACACAAAACCACCCGGGGTCCTTTTTGTGTTGGCAACTACTCCTGGGCGTGGGGCCAGGCCTAGAATGTGGTGATATGATTGCTGACATTCCATTGGGGAAAATGGATTTTCCCTTTCCTAGTGGGTATCAACTGCAAATAGCTTATTTTGGGGTGGGGGGGTGTTGAGATAGGGTCTCTACATAACTCTGGCTGCCCTGGAACTCACTCTGTAGACCAGACTGATCTCAAACTCCACCTGTCTCTGCCTCCTGAGTGTTGAAATTAAAGGTGTGCTCCACCATACCCGGTACAAATAGATCTTGGTTCATGGTGGAACCTTGTGTCTACTTTTCTTCCATGATGGTATTTTGTCTGGTTTAAACCTGTGCAGATCTTGTGTGTGCTGCCATAGTCTCTGTGAGTTCATATATGGATCAGTTCTGTTGTGTCTGGAAGACAGTTTCCTTGGAGTCATCCACCACCTCTGGCTCTTACAATCTTTCTGTCTCCTCTTCCTCATAGATCCATGAACCTTGAGGGAAGTTTGATGAAAACATTCCAATTTTAACTGAGTGCTCCAAAGTCTCTCACTCTCTACACATTGTCCAGTTGATGATCTCTGCTTTAATTACCATCTACTGTAAGAAGCAGACTCTCTGATGAGGGTTGAGCAATGTTCTGGTCTTTGGGTGTAGCAGTATTTCATTAGGAGTCATTTTATTGCTATATTCCTTTAGCAGAATAATTGTTGTAGGTTTCCCCTAGGACCTATTTACTCCCAGGTTGGTCAGTTTAGCAGTGGTAGGTATGAGTTCCATCTCACAGAGTGTGCCTTAATGTCAATTTAAAAAAAGGTTGGTTACTACTATAACATTTGTGCCACTATCACACCAGTATGCAGACAGATTGCTGTTGTAGGTCAATGGAGTTTGTAGCTGGGTTATATTCATGATTATTTTTCTCCTCCTGTAGTGTGTATAGTACCTCCCACCTTTATGGACACTACTCAGTAGCGGTAAAACTTCTCTTAGGGCATTAGCTCTATTTTTCCAGGTTTGATGGAATAAGTAAGTGGTACCATCAGGTTGTGGAGATAACCAGTAGCACTGGCAAGAGCCTGTAACATTGGGGGGACTATGGGACCCTTTGACCAATGACTCAATAAGACGTAATCCACTCCTGCAACTGGGGGTTTACTTGGCAGCATGAGATGTCTAGTTGGGGCATTGTCTCCCCCCCACACCCGTATGGTATCTCCATTTCAATTCCTTTTATGTATTTTAGGAAGCTTCTAGTGTAGGAGGTTTCCAAATGGCTTTTCAAAAGGCCTTCAGTGTTAGTCATCCCTCCCATGTTCCCCTTTTACCCCTGCCCTCCCCTCCCCCTCCCCACTTAATTCTCCTATTCTAGTTCCCCTTTATAACTCTATATCCTATTCCCCCTTCCTTGGGACACCCCGTCCCCCGTCCCTTACAAACTACCCAACTCCTGTGTGGATATTTTAAATGAAAAAGACTTTGTACAGCAAAGGACACAATCATTCCGGCAATATGGCGGCCTACAGAACCGGGGGGAAACTTTACCACTTAAATATCTGACAAAAGGTTAGTATCTAGAAGATGCATAGAGCTAAAAAAACCTGAACATCAAGAAAACAAATAAGCCAGTTTTTAAAACAGAGTATAGAAATATCGTAGGGTTCTTATGGTACAATATGGTGACCAAACACAGCTGGAGGGGGAAAGGGCTTATTTCATCTTATAGTTTCACATCACAGTCCATCATTGAAGTCAAGGCTGGAACTCCAGCGGGGCACCTCATACTGTGAGGTCTCCACAGCCTGATAGATTAACAGTTGTTATCTGTACTTACGTGGAAGTTACTAAAACCCCCCAAATAAAACTCACTTAATGTTGACTCTAACCAGCAAACAGATCATCACATTCAGGCGAAACCCTGAGTTTCCCTCTGGGCACAGCTCAGCTTTTCCTTTATAACTGAGCAGAATTTTAATCTAAACCAAATGTGGGGCGGCCACAGCCTGCAGAAGGGAACGCAGGTTGCTGTTTCAAACACTCTTCATTAAAAAGGCGTGTGCCATAAACTTAGCCTAGGAATCTTTTTTTCTTTTTTTTAACCTCATTAAAATCTTTTTAGGGATGTTAGCTAGCAATAAAGTTAATTTTCATGTTTTAGTTTTCTAGCCAAACATTCCCATAAAACTTAACAGAGAGGAGACTGAACAAGGAAACAGCCTTCAAAATATGGTAGCTTGCCAAGGCGATAGATAGTCTGGGATTAAGTTAATTTTTCGCTTTTTATAACTTGGCAGCCATGTGGTGATTCTTTGCCAAACGATTATGAGAATTATCAGCAATTGTGTCTGACTGAAGGAAAGAAGGTAATAATGTTCTGAAGAGGAACAGGAAGCAGAGACAAAAACCCTGCAGGACTCTGTGTGGAATGGTGCTGTACACTGGGACACGTCCTGAGGCTGACCAAAGACCATGGGTCAGGTGACAGGACAGTGCCCTGGCATTTCCCCTGGACATCTCACAAGTGTTGCCCATTGCAGGCCGAGCAGAACGTGGTGGTGGTAATGATGCTTCTGCCTGACTGAAGAGGGACCGTGTGGGGAGAGCCACCTTTTGGCCACCATCTTCAGGCCCCTGCCGGTCTCTGCATTTACATACAACGTTCCCTAGGATGTCCTTGTTTTGGATTTGGCATCTTTTCCACTTACACACTTGACTGAAAGTCACTGTAGAAAGACCACTGGAGGGGAACGTAGGCCCCCTGCTTGCTCTTGGCTCTGCATGAGTTCTCTTTCCTGGCCCTGGCCTGCTCTGTAAATTTTAGGATGTTCTGGCCAATGGAGAAGGCCTCTGCCAATGAGGACATGTGTGTATGCTTTTTGAATCCCTTGGGCATCCCCGTTGAAGGGAGCAGAAGTGTACCCACTGTACTCTGTTGACTGTCCTTGATCCTTTCTGGTATCTGTGCGTAAGTATGAGTACTGGGCATGGTGCCAGAACCTGATGCCACAAAGCAAATATGAGGTCCCTGCTGTGTGGAGGGAAGAGCTATACGAACACACATTCAGCGCTGAGTGTTGGGCAGTGGCTGTGCTCACCACCAGCAGGTGCAGGCACACTAGCTGTCCTGCCCTTCTTCTGTTTATCTCACCTTCCCCAGACAGTCCTCAACTGAGTCTTAAACATGTATGTGAAACATGCAGGATCTCCCCAGTGGCTAGTGACTCTTCCCTTCTTGCATTTTCTCCTTCCCATGACTTTAACTTTCCTACACTTGATTTGATGTAGATTAAGTAGAGAATAATTATATCTTTGTTCATAAACTAAGAAGTCTGTCATTGCATCTGCCAGAGGAGCTGTGCTTTCTATCTTCTTCCAGCAGGTGGCGGCAGTGTACTGTGAGAGACGCAGCCATTAGGGTGTGCAGCGCCACACAGGTGGCTGGCTGTGTTGCCCCAAGCTAGAGAAACGAAGTTTTGGGGAAAATGCTTTGTCGGTTAACTTTCTGTGATTTTAGTTTCCCCATTTAGGAGAAAAGGCTACCCTTGGTTCTTTCTTCCTGGGTTTTCACAGTTCTCCTAAAACTAGCCCAGCTGCTTTGGAGACTGGAGTGGCAAAACACTTCAGACGCTTGTGTTCTGGTGGGGAGAGGCAGGTGAGGAGCAGGTGCAGGATAGGCTAGGTCGGGATACAAAAGGGAGAAAGTCAGCACTGCACAGGGAGTCGACCCCTCTGGTGCATGCAGGACACTCCTAAGAGCTGCATCCTGGGTGGGAGGAGGGGCAGTGGAGAAGTGGAAGATGCTGAAGAGGCCCTGAGCAGTCCTGACACATGCAGGCTGGGAAGCAGGAAGCCAGAGGAGCCAGGGTTGGAGCTGGAGTCTGGTGAATGCAGCCCACTCTGGACAGTGTCTCTCTTGATTTTTCTTGGTAACTTTTTTTTTTCATTTTTCTTTATTAAGAAATTTTCTACTCACTCCACATGCTATCCACAGACCTCCCCTCCTCCCCCTCCCACCCCCAGCCCTCTTTCCCAAGCCACCCCACATCCCCACACCCCACAAATCGAGGTCTCCTATGGGGAGTCAGCAAAGCCCAGCATACTGAGCCTAGGCAGGTTCTTGGTGGCTTTTGAAGCTTCTGGGTAGTGGTAGGCAGAGGGTTCATGTGCTCTGGCTCCCTGGGGAGCATGGATGGGGAGGAGAGACAAATTGTCCTTTCTCTATATGTGCAGACTCTTTGTCTCCACCTCTGGCCACCAGGTATGGGCTCGTCTCACACCAGGAGACACCCCAGTTCTCTGTGGACTCCAGCAGGGGGCCACTGTAGGACAATTCTGACATTGTCCAGCAGGACACAGTGTCAGGCCCTGAAGATCAAAAGCTCTGTCCTCAGGACTCTGTCCATTTCAGACGTCATTCACAAATCCAGTTTGTCATCCATACTTGTTAAAGAGCAGGTGTTAATTTGAGGTTCTCACAACCCCCACAGACACTTCTTAGACCCCAGGAAGTGGTTTGTTTGCTAGGTGTGTGTTAGGAATCCACCAGCATGGAACTAACTCTTGGGTAGGAGGGCCAGAGGGTCAGCTATGGGATACAGGAGCTGCCACCTCTTCCCTGGGTACACTGCTCTCCCTGAATCTGGCAGCTTCCTTGGGTAAAGCCTTCTCTAGGGATGGTGACATCCCTGGGTGTAGCACTTTCCCTGGATACAGTGCTCTCCCAGAGTGAACACCTTCCCTGGGTACAGCTTCTTCCTGGATGAACCGCCTTCCTGGTGCCTCCAATCCACAAGCTCTTCCACCCTATCCTCTCAGAGCTGAAAGTCTCTGACTGATCATATAGCACCCCAACCCTTCAGACTTTCCAGGGGTAGTGAGCAGCTCATTATGATGGACAAAGACAGCCTGTCTCCCATCACCATTAGGAAATTCCAAGATTTTAGGGGCTTTGGTTAAGTGCAGGAACCGAGACCCAAGCATGCATGTCATATGTATAGCAGCAGCACAGGCTTCTGAAGCCTTCGCATGGCTGTTCTCAGGGCTTTCAGAAGATCAGGGCCAGCTGAAGGTGTGCTGTGTGGCTGCCAGAGCTCAGTGAGCATTTGATAGACAGCCACAAACATCCCACAGAAGGCCAGGGAGTGGTGGAGGCCACGTCCCCTGCCTTAGGGAGTGGCCAGACTCTGCAGACAGGTTGATGCTGTGAGAGGACCAGCCCATCAGAAAGAGCTGCTGTGCCCTCCCGGGATGTATGTTTTCCCTGGCCATGTGAAATTGGTGAGACCTGTCTGGCCCCTTCACTGGTAGGTACTATATATCCACATACATGGTATCCATAGTCTGTGCTGGGGCCTGTCTTTGCTCTGGGTGAGGACTGGCCCCAGTCCCTGGAGATGACATGAACATCTTTCTAAGGGTCCTAAAGGTTCTGCCTCTGAGCCTGACATAGCCTTTGGTTACATCAAGGAGGCCCTGCTGATTGACTGGTGTGTCCGTGTTTTCTCTCTCAGCTTTATGAACAGGCGGGCAGTGTCCACGAGCCCATACCTGGGGAGCATCTCCAATGGCTACGCCCACCCCAGCGGGACAGCACTGCACTACGATGATGTCCCCTGTGTCAACGGCTCGGTGAGTGTCCTTCCAAAGCCAATGGTCAGCCAATTAGAAGACAAAGTGCCAGCTGGTTCTGTCCTGCAGTGCCTGGTTTTCCATCCTATGAGCTGAGATTGGGAATTGTACCACTTCTCCCCCAAACCCTGGTCTCTGACACGAACAGCGGTCATGTGACCCCTAGCAGACAGCTCGTCTTCTCCTGTTGCCATCATCACCCACATCTCATCACCCGAGACACTGGCTAGAAGATAGTGGGTTAAGTTAGAATAAGTAAATGGAGCTGAAAGAATATTCGGTTTTACAGCTTACATCAGTCCGACACAACACAGTGTAAGTTACCCTGACTAGTTATGCCCAGCACAGCTGCAGCCGCCATCCGGCCATCAGACAGAACAGTACCCTGGAGTGACTGCCTTGTTGCACACTTGGATGGCCCCTGGCATGGCTGGTGTGGAGCATTCACATGTGGGGATGCTTTGTGGCAGCGTCATTGCGTGTCCATCTATCCGTAGTTTTTATTTTTTCTGTTTTGTCTAATGTTTCTGGGTCATTAGCAGAGCCCTGCTGGGTCTCTGTTGTTCGGCTGATGGTTGTGTACTGTGTACCTTTGGTGGTCAGGCCTGTGCCTGCCTATGTGGTGAGCAGGTGTGGGAGAGCATGTGTGGGAAGCCTTGTGTTGAGACGAGCCAGTGTGTCTTAAGAGTTTCTCAACCTTTAGATTTACATCCTTTCTGTTCCCATCTTCCTTCCCCAATATTCTGATGACCCTGGGAGACCTGGTGCCCTCTGTCCTTTGCCCTGTAGCCCGCGAACAGATCTGTGCTCACTCTAGGGGCTGTGCCTGGTGAGTGCTGTGTGCAGGGCTCTCAGCCCAGCCTGTGTGTCATTGTGGTCCCCGGCCCCTCATCCCCATTCTTGCTATTGTCAAGGTGGGGCCTGGCTTCTGTGGCCTCCCTGTATCCGTGCAGCCCCAGCATCACTGCATGGGCCCTATACTCCAGAATCTAGGCTTCCCTCAAGGGTGAGCTGCCCTCCCTGCCTGTGGCCTTAGCAGCCTTCTGTAGGCCTTCCAGACAGGGACCCAGTCACCTGGGCAGTCCAGACACCGTGCTGGCTCAGGTACCCTCAGTGCTTCTCCCCAGGTTCACCCATGGTTTCATGTGTGTTTGGAAATAAACAGCTCTGTGCTAAGGAATCCTCCCTACACACATGTGCTGGGCTTTAGGAGCTGAGACATCATGCCCTGTGTGCATGTGTTCTGCCCTTTTGTTTCTTCATGGCTTCTCTGTTCAGGCTTCCTCAGCCTGTTGCCTGTGTACAGGCCTCTGTTACCACATGACTGCATTTTGGAGGCTTCATTTCCGAATTCCATAAAGTCTACACTTTATGACCAAATGCTCAGAGTGTCAGTATTGTTTCCCCATAAAAGTTCAGTTCATTCTGCACTCCCTTTGATTCCTTGAGAAGGAAGGGCTCTGCACGCACTCACTCTTATTCTAGAAACTTCTGTGGGATTTCGTCACTGTTTACTAAGTATTCCACATGACTTGATCCTTGCTATTTTAGGAAAATGAGAGTCAAGTATAGGCCACTGTGTATCTGTGTGGCTGTCACTGAAATGCTCGATCCTGGCTTTTCTATGTTGGTTTAGGTAGTTCGCTTGTCCCCAGCATCACAAAAATAGACACTGATGTGGCTGCAGAAGAAGACACCCCCACCCTGGGATTTTAGGCCTTTCCTATTTTTATAACAAAGGGCTGTAATTATAGTCTGGCAGAAAGGAGCGCTGCACGGAGAACATAAAAAACAGGCTGAAATGGGCAGAATATATGAATTAATATTTCCTTTTATAATGCGGGGCAATTTACAAAGACCTTTAAAGTCTAAAGGGATCTGGCAGTGGTTAAGAGTTTGGGGTTTCTTTATGTTTTCCTGCCAGTGCTCCGGAGTCCCTGTGTCCTGAGAAGTGGCTTTGAACTGTTAACTCTTTGTTCAGGGCCTCTGCTAGCATAATGCCATTGTTCCATCGAAGTCTGAGGCATCCTGCATTATGTGATTACGTGACTTCTCTCTTCAGCAGACATTTTTGGCGGTGGCAATCTTTCCAGATGCTCAAGTGTAGCACTTAGATTATGGTGACCTTGATGGTGGATTTGTTGGCCACAAGGCAGCATGGATGAATTCAGGGTGTTCTTGATGGCAGTCATGTTCCTCCATCAGAACCCGAGGTTCCATGACAGCACAGCGTGTGGCCGTGACTCGGCCCAGCTCAGCCTTTCCCCAGTTGTGTGAGCTGCCTTTGCCTCAGTTTCCCCTGTTTGCTAAGTGGACTCTGTGATGTGTAAGCCAGTGTGTCTGGGGCACAGCAGATGCCATGGCCCTTGACCGTGATCTCACATGCCTTCCTGTGCAGCAAAGAGCTCCAGGCTCGGCTCAGCTCCCCCGACCTCACTTCCTGTGCATCAGCATTCTTCATTTTGAAAGACAGAACAAAACGGTCATAATCTAATGACTCTGGAACGGTTTAAGGACAGAGAAACCTTTCTCATTACTCCAAAGGCAAAGGGGTCCTTATGAAGCCGCCCAGAGCTGTGGGGTTTGTGCCTGCCATGTGTGTGTGAGTGACATATGAGTGCGTGAGAGCTTTGGGGGCTGCTAACATCTCGCTATGCTGACCTTCTCTCTCCTCGTCTGGCCACTAACGAACAGGCTGTATGTGTTGCAGTGGGACATGGATGGCGGCTTTCCTGGCTGTGGGAGCAGAGGCCTGGCGGAAGAGGTGCTTTATGATAACGCGGGCCTCTACGATAACTTGCCGTCGCCGACAATCTTTGCTCGCTCCTCTCCTGCTGACCGGAGGGCGTCTCGGACACCCGCTGACAGGCTGTCCTCTAACCACTACAAATCCCCCACCTCCTGCAGCCCACCCTGCTCCCCACCTGTCACTAACACCTCTTCTGTGGGGAGGGCATCTCTCGGGCCGCACTCCCAGGTACAGATTGCGTTCCCAAACTTCCTAACATCACCAATGGACCTGCAGTGGCCGTGTGTGTACTCACCTTCTCTCACATACCAAAGTGTCACAGTCTTCAGCCATAGCCTAATTCACAGTCAGCCACTGAGGGACTGGAGAGACATTTATGACCAGCTCCCAGCTTGTCTGGCTCCCACCACCCCCGCTCCTAGAGAATTTCCCAGGGCACTTTCAGGATTATGTCAAAGATTATGAAGAGAGGACATGCAACTCTCCAGAAGATTCTGGAATGGCAGGTTTCTCTAGTATATTCTACCTGTGTATAAGTGAGCCAGGGTTGCCCCCAGGGAGTGGTTAGTTCTTGTCTGTAAATGTGGTCAGCACTATTCTGAGAGCCAGTGTGTTTTCTGGGAGAATATGACATGTGTCCTGCACCTGTGTGACAGGAGGACTCTGATTCTGGGTGGCAAATAGGCTTGTGGCTGAACTCTTGTTCGCCCACTCTCTGTGACATGCATCAACATTTCAGAGCAAACACTAACCGCCTTCATGAATTTTTAGCCTAAGCATTTTGTATGTTCTGCCTGGAGTCCTGGTGCCTCATTTAAGAACACTCTGAGAAAAAGCAAGAGGCCAGACTTTCCACATTCCGTTCCATTCTTTGGGTAGTTTTGAGAAAATAACAGACACCAGGCAAGGTCCAGGCTTCCAGGTAGTGGTGACTCACTGTGGCACCTCCAGACATTGCTTTGTCAGAACCGACACACAAGGGCTTGCACAATTATATAATATGTCAGGCACAATTATTCAGATGCCATCCCTGGAGAGTCTGACTCTGGAAGTCTGAGGGGTGTGGACCGCTGAGTGACCAGTGTGAGCACCATTGGCCTCTACCAGTGTCACGAGGATCCCGGCCCAGACCTGGCCCATGTGCCCCACCTATGTCTCTGTCCATTCGCTGCTCTCATAGTTGTCTTTGGTAGCCTAGTAAATGTGCCACCTGTGTGTTTGGATTGTCCCTCCCTAGGCAGGCATCACGTGATGCACGGTATGGCACTGCCACTGTTCCTCAGCCTAGTTTCTGTTTCAAACAGGAAACAGTCCCAGGCTGAATTCTAGTGCCTCTGCTTGTCCCGTCCTTGTGTGGCCATTCGTTTAGGAGCCTGTTGGTGGTGAGGCCACACACTCAGAGAGCTCCTGGGTGCCATCTTGTGCATGGCTGGGCAGTGTCCTTAGGAGTCCTGTGGGAGGTGTCAGTGTCTTTACATTTTTAAGTGAGCAAACAGAGGTTCAGGAAGTTTTGAAGGGCTGGCTCAGGGTTCCCTAAATGACAAGCCAGAACTGCAGCTAGATCTGTGTGCAGCCCCACGCTGCCTCCAACGGAAGGAGAGGCAGGCAGGGGGAGTTAGCG
>CABHPQ010078058.1:0-31719 GCA_902168405.1 Peromyscus aztecus
GGGGGCATATACCATATCTCTCAGTTGTTTGTAGACTGGACAACATCCTACACAAATATTCTATATTGTTGCGGGAGATGGAAAATGTGCTCAAGTATGATCTATTGTACAAAATGCAACTTGACATGAGAGGAAACTGATATGTCATAAAATGAATTACTAATGTAGACTAAAATAAGCTACCATAAAAAATCTCCAAAGTTCTCTTACTAAGTTCAATGATGCTGTACCAAAAGTTGGACAGCTTTTTAAAACTTCCCATGCAAATGAAATCTGGACCATGTCTTAAGGAAGACCCATCTACCCAGCTTAGTTTCGCTGTTCTGGCCTGTTTACTAGAAATGGAAAGAGGTGAATTACGTGGGGACTGGTAGCTCTAATCAGATAAAGGGGCAAGAAAACAAAAAGGGAGATCTGGTGAAAGATGTCTTCCCGACCTAGCAGTATTACAATTGTTTCTTTAATGTCAAAAACAAATAATACTTGCCAAACAAAATCCTATTTAGAATTTGATAATGAGAATGATTATGAGAGCACTGGGCTGCTTTGGTTGAAGTGAGATTGAAAGAACCTGGCTTTCCAATCTGTGTTCTTCAAGCTTTTCAACACTACGCTATGGACTCCTGTGATCAACATACTGAACCTTCATTCCCTGCAAATACAAACCAGAAATTCAGATATGCTTAGGCTCTAGCTCAAGGTTCTCCAACTAGCTGATATCTCAACAGAATTACAACTCATTTATCTTAGATTTTGCACATTGCATTTAAGTTAAAGACTACTTAGAAAGGCTTAACCTCAGAGCAAGAAATCAAAGCATGATGGGATTTTGACCTGGTCCATGAATGCCCTCAGAAATGCAAAACTCATATATGAAATTCTAAAAAAAAAAAAAAAACCTGAACAATTAAATTTAAGAAGGCTGTCCAAATAAAATGTTTCCCATTCTATACTTTATATCTCCCATTACCTGATGTATGTGGCAGTAAATAAACATCCATTTCATTTTCTAGGAATGGAATAGCTAATGAAGATATTTTTCTCCATCCATTCTATGATTTCTTTTAAGCAATTTGTAAAAAGGCCTATATACGGAAGTCACTAAAGCTTCCTCTCTTAGAGTCCATACTTTAAGGTGCATTCGAGGTGCACAAATGGAAGGACAGCGGTGGGAAAGTGACATCTTGTCCCCATTTGTACAAAAAGAAAGTCAGATATAAGTTAACCTTAATAAACCAACACTTGTTCAGAAAGATGTGATGGTCTGAGTCTGATAGCAAATTCACTGAGAACGTTCGTGTTCTCAGTACTTCTGTGGGAGTGTGTGTAGACAAAAACAACCAGAGTATAGTTCTCTGTCTACAGAACAACCCCAAAGTCTGTTCTGGCAAGCACATTTTACAGTGGCTTATTTTGGCCACATTTATTGTTTCATATGGGGTGGGGGTGGGCTTGCAGCCTGAAGTGTTGTCAAACGCACCTGTCTGCTATATGTTTTGTGTTTTCTTTAAAAATGTGGAATTGACCACCTTAAAATTTGAGTGCTTTTGTAGGCTAGTAGTTCAGCAGTGTTCTGGTAATCACCTTTGCCAGGAATTGCACTAAAGAGGCATGAACCGCAAAGATATTGCTGATCATTTGGCATTTTCCAGCAAACAAGAAGAGAATCCCTCAGCATGAAGTGGTACTCTGTTATTTGTTAGTTTCCGCTAGCTAATAAAAAGTGAATGAGCCATTATGCTAAGTTCTCATCTGGAAGTACCCACACATAGTAGGAATTTATGTATTGTTTGCCAAAGCCAAATGTAATTTTTGTCACAAGTAAGGCAAAAGTGCCTCATTCTATTTCATTAAATGGCACCCGTGTCAAGATCCAAGACTTGGCTCTGTGTGTTCTTGGGTAGCCATACATCATTTGCAAGGGATTGCAGGCAAAAAGGCCAGTTTCCCTACGCAGGCTGTTGCATCTACAAAACATGGGAATAATTTGCAGTCAGGTCAAATGTCTTTGGAGAATGTGATTCATTGCACTGCCCATGACCTATACCGAATTTAAGTTTGGAGATCTTCATCTCAGTTTGAAACTAGGTAGATTTATGGGTCTGTCCACACAGCACAGTCCTTTGACGTCATCTCAATAGGAAGTATACTTGGTAAGGAGAATATTAAGGCAGTCGCTATGTCAATGTTGCGCAAAGTTAATTAGTCAACTAAAGCAAACGGTACTTTTTACGTTCCCCTGAGAACATAAATATTCAAATTATTTATTTGACCAGTTATTTTAAGAAAAAAACAGTCTAAAGGATTTTGCATAGGGAAGCAACCCATACTTCAATAATGAAAACAACAAAAGAAGTTATGCTAAAAACCTGTTCTCTGCTTTTTCAGTACTAAGCACCGTACATACATATGTGTACATGCATACATATATACACAAACATTCACACACATATGGATAATATGAAATATTATCCAGCTGTTTAGCTAAGTAACTGTGTGTGTGTATGTGTGTGTGAGTGTGTGTGTGTGTGTGTGTGTGTGTGTATGAATATCCTACATTAAGTAAAGGTGAAAATAGGATCGGTGAACATTGTACACATGAATAATTTTATCTTATTAATAAATATGAATGCTAAACATTAAATTCAACATATTCTGAATAATCTTAGATACTTTAAGGTAGACAAAGGACAGAATAATACAATGAAAAACTAGAAATCATTAAGAAAAATGAAGACTTTACATTAGCATGTGTAATATTTGTGGTGAAGTAGGACCTAACAAAACAAAGATTACCATTCTAAGTGTAGATGGCTTTTACTGATCCTATTAAATCCTGTATGCGTAGCCACATTCTTTAGGTGTCTGAAAGAAAGACATGGAGACAGAGGGAAATTTTCAAATACACTGGCAGCTTCCTCTCTTGAATGAAGAGAAATGAAGGAATTTTTGAAGAAAAGAGTAGTGCAATACAATATAGTGCCTTGTTTCTGTGTTGAGGAAGAGGATCAAAATCAGACTCCCTGGGACAGTGATAGAGTAGGAATTTTTAAAAGAACAGTGCTAATCTTTGTCCCTGTGTTATTCCTAAGCCCACACAATGGAAGATTTTATAAAAAAAAAAATAGAAGTACTTGAAATATGAAAGAGAAAGGGCTGTAGCCATTTTTGGTCTAAGGAAAGGGAAAACATATACAGGAGTGATAAAGGGATACAATCCATCATTCTTCACATGAGCTTCTCTGGAAAGTCTTGGTCTTTGCCAACAGGTTGTGGGGTACAGATTATGAAACATTTTTGTCTTGTGCACTGGTGTACCCTAACACACAAGATGATAAATAATATCTGGCCCATAGTAAGTACTCAATAAAACTTGTAGAATACACAGATGAATAAAAATTGATCAAAGAAAATGAGTTCAAACAAAGTAGAGACTAGCAACCATAAAAGCTTCTCATGGTGCATCAGACATACTAAAAGAAGCACTGAGATCTCTTGGAGATATAATGAGTGAAGAGATGGCTTTAGCATCTTCAAGAAACAAACAGTTGTCCTCTGGAATCCTGAAGTGAGTGCAAAGTAATAAGATACTAATGCTTATCCTCTGCAGTTAGTAGAAATCCCTTAAGTTAAAGACTCAGTCCTCTGCTAGGGTGATACTAGCCACATGCTGGGGATCCCCAGGCATCTTAGGACACCTGTTCTTCTGAATGACTAACCATCAATTTTGGGGACCCTCCTCCCTACTTTGATAGTTCATAGAACAACCCACAGAATTCAAAAGCTAAATGCTCTGTCCATAATTTTATTTTTATTATAGAGAAGATAGATGAGGAGAAGCCATTAAAGGAAGGGATATTTATTGCAAGATCTAGGAAGAAATGGTGTCTAGGGGTGTCTTTGGGTTTCAACACAGCCTCCAGCTCTTTTACCTCCCAGAAGGTCAGACTCAATTTACTAAGAGTAGTTGGTCTTTGGGTAACCAGGCCTGGTCCTAAAGATCTCTGGGGAATGGAGAGTCACCTCACTAGCCTAAGAAAGACACTCTCACCAATTAAACACCTTCCCACATAAATATAGACTCAACCAGACAGTGAAAACATTGAATATTATCTAAATTCCAGTTAGTTAATTCATTGTTGAAGTTATCCTTGTGATTCCTAAAATTTCATGCAAATGTATCACCAGACATTCCAAGGTAAGTTGAGAATATTTATTTCTTAACTCCTGTCGGTGTATTCTCTGCAACAAATTGGATTCTGCTAAGGCAAGTACTCACACTGTGGTAGTGTTAATGAATAGTTCTAGATGTAACACTAGTTCTAGAAGCATCCCTCCATCTTCAACCATTTCTGTTATAAAAGAAGTCAAACACAATGCAGAGAGTTCCTAAGTTTGTCAAAGGAGTCTGGTTAAATAATTGTTAATCATTTTAATGAGATCATAACTCTCCTTTCTAGTTCTTCCAGCTGTAAGATTTAATCAGTTTTCTGGCAGTTTACATAGTGCCAAAAACCTTCTTTAAAAAAATAGTGTTTTTGTAAACAAATGGAAGTGTTTTCTTCTCATTCATTCACCTATTTGCCAATTGGTTAACTATGTAGAACACCGTGCTGCATCCTAAGGGTACAGAAACAGCCTCCCAAGTTCTTGTCTGGGAGCTTTACTACAACAGGAGGCTAGGGAAGCAGATGATATTAAGAGGTAACGCTGCTGACCAGACCATGAAGATATTAGACAGAGTACATCCTGAAAAGGGCACACTGTGGCTGAGGAAAGTGCTTTAGAGTTTACCTAGGGAGGTAACTTGTCCAAAGACGACAATATGTCAAGTGACACAGAGGAGCCACGTCTCCATCCTAGTGGAGAAAAGGGGCTTAAGGGGGCCAGCACCGGTGGGAGAGGCAGTATGTGCTGTGTTGGAGGTGATGCTCCATCAGGCTATCTGGAACCTTGTTGGCTACATCAACCAGGTTCGATGTGTTTTCCTGAGGACAAAGGGAACTCATTGGAAGATTTTCAAATGCTCTCCTAAGGGGCTCTCAGTTTTGCTTTCACAGACTGTTCTGCCTCCACTCTGCAGGAAAGCAGAAAGCAGCAGAAAACACGGAAACAGGGAGATAAAATCAGGGTGTTCTCAAAGTCCACAACCCAAAGCTGCAGCTTTCCCTGCTATGAGACCAAGAACAGGAATGAACTGTGTGCTTTACAGATTCATCCCCAGTAGCAGAGAGACACTCAGAGGAATTTGCCTTTCCTGACAATGGCTCCTGTTCTTTATTTTCAAGTGTCTGAGACAGTCCAAGGGCATTCTTGGTGCTGCAGAGGGACAGCGGATTCTCTCTTCCATGCCCACATTTTCTAGTACTATTTATCCATGCAAGGTGAGCAGATGGGGGTGTGTGCAAAAACAGGTGTAAGGGATTTCAGTGAACAAAGTATCGTATTGTTTATCTGAATCCTAGTAGCTGTTCCCTTGCAGGACAAACATCACTTTTCTCCTCTATACCCAAACTTTGAACTTCTTTGAGGCTAAATTTTTCTGAGAAGGATCAGGTTGGAATTTACACAGGAACAAAATTTCAGGAGTTGATAGGCATGAATCTGCTTCCCACATAACTCTGAAATTTATGCTATCTAGAAGATGCCTCTGTTTCCAGATACCAGTGTATGACCTGGAGCTTACTCCTGAGTTTTCCATTTTGTACATGGTATATCCTCCTGAATTCAGTCCAGTTCAGCCCCTATCTGAATTTTAAAAATTAGGATTGTGGCATGTATTTAAAAAAAATGACATTTTGGTGATTTATATTCATAGGGTAACTGTAACTAATATTTTTACTGGGAGATGCTATAGGAGAAATGATGATATTATAAGACTTGCTAGGGCTTGAGACATTATCCATCTTTTCCTTCGTAGTGTACTTAATAACAGAGGATGGGTACTTTCAAAGATTATTCTTCATTTGAGAAAAAATAATAATCATTTAATGTACATGGCAGGAGATTTTCCTAATTCTGAAATTGTCTCAAAAACCAAGTGGCATTATGTATTCTTTTCCTGGATACGTTAAATCCCTGGCTCACTCCCCCTACCCAAGTCCCCTGCTAGAGGGGTTTGCTTGATCACCACTTTTCCTCCCTACCACACTTATTCTCTTGGTCCTGTGGACCACTTACACATATCCAGAGGAACAAAATAGTTTCTTTAATTAAAAGGAGGAAAACAATTTTTTAAAGGCTGCCATTGTGAGAAGATGCCTTCCAAAATGAAGCATCAGGGGCTCTGGCTGCGGCCTCTGTGCCACTTGCGTGACTGTTTTGGTATTTTAGTGACTGTAAAGGAATGACCCTTGAAGTTCCCATGTTAGGCTGGTGATAAAATGATGTCTTGAGGAAACCAAACCCTTTCTTTCTCTGAGCTTTTTTTTTTCTCCTGTAATTAGAGTTGCTATCATTGGGGACTGTCTTTGTTATTAAACAGCATCCTGCTCACCTCTGCCCAGGGACAGCAACGGCTAACTGAAGGCATCCCCTTACGTACTAGGCTGAGGATGGAGACGCACAACATTCACAACAGCTGCAGTGTTCCTTTGTTAGCCTCTGTATCTTTAGGGATCTTTGCTTTTATTTGAAGGGCCCTGTTTGGTACCCTCTCCCCCCATGCTTCTTCACAGTGTCATATTATTTGTTATGAAAAGCATAAAAAGGTAGCTGCTGTGCTGGCCTCTCAAGTTTTCAGGCTATAGAACACTTCTGTGGAATTGGTTACCAGCCAGGACCATTACTAAAGGGAAACATGTGGCTGCCGCTTGTGTCTCTTGGCCATCTCAGTGAACCTAGTAGCTGCAGTGGAACACACTGCAGTTACTCTTCCAAGTGAATGGACCCCACAGGGACTGCAGAGAAGGAACATGATTGCTTTTTATCAAGCCAGGGACTCTATAGCTCGCTCTCACACCATCAGCACACTCACCCTCTGCTGTGTCTACTGGTGCCTGGACAGATGTAACTCATTACTATACTATTGCAACAGTTTTCTTCCAGGATCTGTGTGCCCTCTGTGCTTTCTGCTGGGTTCTGCTCAGATGCCACCAAAGAGCAAAGTCATCTGTGCTTTCTCTTCTCTGAGGCCGATTTAAATATCCAGGATTTAGAATCCTCTACATTGTGTAGCCCCAAGTTATTGGCATCTGCCAAAGGCTAATTAAGCACTCTCATTTTTTTGTTTACTCATTTCTTTTATTTTTATTATCCCCTACTCCCACACACAAGAAGGCAAGGCCTCCCATGGGGAGGCACAACCAGTAAAGGCAAGTCTAAGCCCTTCCCCCTGCCTCAAGGCTGCAGGAGGTGTCCCATTGTGCTCATGCACCAGAGATAGATTCTGATCCTACCGCCGGGGGCCTCCCAAGCAGATCAAGCTACACAACTGTTTCGCCATGCAAAGGTCCTAGTCCAGTCCCATACAGGCTCCACAGCCATTGATCCAACTTTCATGAATTTGGACCACCCTGGGAAGGGGAAATAGATGAAATCTCCATGAGTAAACTGGGGAAGAGGGGTGGGCAATGGAGGGTAGGGGATAGGAGATGAGAACATAAGGGAATAGGATAGATGAGCTGGAACAGGGAGGGAGGGAAAAAGCAATGAAAGAGATACCATGATAGAGAGAGATATCATGGGGATAGAGAGAAACTCAGTGCTAGGGAAGTTGCCATGAATCCCCAAGGATGACCCCAGCCTGGACTACTAGCAATAGTAGAGAGGGTGTCTGAACTAAACTGGCTTACCCCAGTGACCAGATCTGTGAATGCCCTAACTGTCATCACAGAGCTTTTCTCCAGTGACTGATGGAAGCAGATGTGGAGATCCACAGCCAAACACTATACAGAGCTCCAGGAGTCCAGTCAAAGAGAGAGAAGAGGGATGAGCAAGTGCATCAGGATCATGATGGGGAAACACGCAGGGATGACCAAACTAGTGGGAACTCATTTCTTAAAAATCTTATTGAGAGCATATTATGTGTTGGTACTTGGTTAGTACAAACAGGATGCAATCTTTGTACTTATGTAATTACAAGTCAGTGGATGGACTTAGATGATGCATGCATAAACATGTAATCAGTGAGGATTTCATATAAGGATAAGTATGATGGAGGAAATTAAGTACTAGAGTGTGATAGAGAAAACCTGATCGCTGGAGTAACCCACCGGCGATAGTCCTGGATCAAGGAATGGAGCTGGTTATGGGACAAGCAGGAGTACAAGCATATGACGGAGCCATCAGCAAACACAGAGGCCCAGAGGCAGCACTGAATTGAGCTTTCTTAGGACACAGAAGAGCTGGTTGGTAAGTACTTGGAAAGACATTGAGGCATGTGTATGTGTCCTTTGGAAGGTTACAAATGGGATATGGGAACATCAGTTGAGGTATGTTTCCAATGAGATGGAATTTCTACATACCCAGAGTAGTTCCAGACACATAATAACATTGTAAATCTATCTGTGGAACAAGACCATGGGTTCTCGGGTTTTGACTGTTTGATCAAACACTTATGAGTATCAATGTTTATATATAAGTTTCTACATGGGGACGTGTTGTTTAACAGTCACAAAAACATCTTGTCCTGACTGAGGGGGAACAGCTGAACTCAGAGATGACTGCCTGTTTCAGGTGTGCTTTTCCCCACTTAGTGCCTTCTGCAGACAACCTGGAGAGCCGATGGGCCAGAGACACAAGCCCATCTACTTGCATCAGATGAGGAGATGTTGTCCAGCAGGATGACACAGCCAGTAAACCTTCTTGGGCCACAAGCAATGGCAGTGGACACTTCCCTGTGCTTCATTAAAAAACAGAGGAAGAGGGATCTGAAAGACCAGTGAGAGGGCTCCCCAAATGGAAGAAATTGCTGAGAGGTTCAAGGTGGACCTGTGCACCTGTGTGGTTTTTTTTCTCTCCTGGGTGCTCCCAGACTGACTAGCCCAGCTCCCTCCTGTGTCTGTATGCTTCCATGTAAACTGACCTACACAGAGAGACCCAGAGTAGGCCATTTGGGGTCAGATTCTCATCTCTACAGACTGAAGGGAGTGTGGTTTTCATTTTAAGAAAAGTGTAAGTTACCACACAGATCATCCTTAAAGCTCACAACGTAAGGATGATAAGAATCCCCAAGGCCAACTATTCTTCAATCTGCTTTAATGACACCTCTTGTCTAAACTTACAGGGTCATTATGCATCCTCATTAGAATCTGTTCATTGTAAATCATTGGCCATTCATAGCTTGGTGTGACCTCAATTGTTACTGGATATACTTTTACTATAAATTGTATCTTAAAATACACTAAAATTCTTATTCCTTATTGAAAAAAAAAAACACTATAAGAACACAGGAACCGCAGAAGGGTATTTACTGCTCCAAGATATTTCCAACAAAACTCATAAGAGTGTCTAACAACATGTACCTCGTATTTTCCTACAGGGTAGTTTACAATGACATTGGAGGCAGAGTCTGCAATCTGTGCCTATACTTCTTTATCTAGGCCAGTTCAAGATCCTAGGCTGGTTTGCTCAGTACTCAGCACATCTGAGTTCAACTAATAAAGATGGTTTTTGTTCTTTGTTCCCATTTCTTCAGCTAATGACCAATAATCAGGGGGAGTCTCAAGCAAATTTTGCATCTCCATCTTCATCACCATTTTTATAAAAGAGCCTCAATCTAACTTTTAGCCCAGGTTGTTAGCATAAAAGTTGTGTCCCAAACACTCTTTTCCCAAAAAAGCTAAACCATGCTGTGACTATAGTAACCCCCTCAGGTGAACCCCAAATTGTCCTCTGCCCCCTCTAAGCAGATCAGATCTGTGTTAAGCTTGCCACAGTTGGAAGTCCCTGTGTTGGAGCTTATTTTACCATTTTCACAAGCTAATAGGAAATTTCAAAACTTAAGTTCAAAGTGCTTGCAACAGTCTGCAGAGAGTTCAGAACCTTACAAGACCTGCCCCTGAACTCGCTCCTTTAACATCCTCAGTGGTTGTTGATAGCCCTTTGGGAATTAATCTCACAATCAGACTACAAGAAAGACAGGAAAAGAGTGATACAGTTGGGCAGAGACATGAAGAAGATATTCCCCTAGGGTTTAAAAGAAAAACTGTGATCAGAACGTCAATCTCAGGAGCCAGGCTGACAGACGATGTTTTAAGAAATAAGAATCCATGGCCGGGAAACAGTTTCGTTAATTGTGCAATCACTTTTGGAGCTATTTGGAGTTGTCTGCATAAACTCTTCCCAAATACAAACACACATACGCACCCACACACATTTATTGAGTGCAAATGCCCATTGCTGTAGTTAATGGAGTGAAATACAGCTGAAGTGGGATGAGGAGAGCAGCAGGGGAGGAATTGTGGAAGCCAAGTTAACTGCTCTGATACAAACTGGCTTTTTTCTTGTCTGTTCCAGCCAGACTACATATTACTGTGCATGATGTCCCATGGGTCTACATGTTTCTGTTATCAAACAATATGGGATAAGTGGTAAGTAAATACTATGTGTGAGGTTTTCTTTACCTCATTCAATGCCGAAGCGCCGCGCCCCACCCATCCCCGATGTATCATCATTTGAATATTCATGGGAGGTGAGGATTACTTCATGTTTGTTTAAACATAGTTCTCATGTCAGCCTCTGTTTGGGGCTGGGAGATGTCAATATGAGAACCATGTCCAAAAATGGGAGGATGTCACATAACAGCCACCGTCATGATGAAGGAGCTAAAGGGAGTGATTTATGGGGAAGGATTGAACAACTTAATAGAGTGGCCAGATCTGGACCCAACTCCATACACTAAAGTTGGAGGTGGATTTTGTGAATAGGAAATTTCAAGGACAACATGGTCATGGCAGGGGCAGGGAAACATCTTACTTAGCTGGAATTTTGTGCAAAGGGCAATGACCAGGGCAGCAAGTCAGTCAGGACTTTACATACAGTGCTCTCTTCAGTGTGATAGGCGGGGGTGGGGTGGGGTGGTGGGGGGAGTGGGAGGGGTGGGGGGTGGGGGGTGGGGGTGGGGGTGTTCTTTTCAGACAAGAATGGCAACTCTAGGATGATGTTAAAAATGGACAAATACCTCCAGGGAACTGCATGAGCAGGGGAGGGCACATGGGATGACTTAATAGGCCTTTTCCAAGTCTATGATCCTTTTTGTCCCCCATGAGTTTGTAATTTTGTTTTTCAAAGTACATTTGGGAAGCAAAGGATCTGTAAAATTCCATGACATTCCTTTAAGATCTAAGCTCATCTTCCTGACAATCTATTTCCAGGGCCATCAAAATGATCATTCCATTCGCAGGAGAAATTATACTAAAGAAATATAATAGTGATTTTTTTGCAACCAAATAAAACACTTCACAATATTAAAGGCTAATAAAGAAAGAAGAGGAAAAGAATGAGGAATCTGGCTTCCTTTCTGCTTTTTCTGGTTATATATAAAATCTATCATTCAATGCTAATTCCACAAAGGTCATTTTTTTTGATGGAAAAAAAGTATTTTATTAATTGGAATATGACCACCACAGGTGGTCCTATTTTCCCGATACTATTGCTCTTAGGAATGAAGTTTTGATTACCAACTGATCATCAAAAGCATAATGAGTACTTTGGTCTAATTAAAGCCTGGATAGATGTAATTCTGGTGCAACAGAGAAAGAACAGAAGGGGGAACTGGCTGCAACACTGCTTCAGAATCAGTGGTCCTGGGCAATCTCCTCTGATTTACTGCAGCATTTGGAACATGCAACTTAATCTCTCTGTGCTTCTGTCTTTTTTTTTTTTTTTTCTGCAGATCCAGGAAGAGAAGCAGCAACAGTCCACAGCCAGAGCAGGAGATGGGATTTCAACATTCTTCTGGGATTTCCTGAGGATAGACAAGATTTCTGTATTAAGTGCTTTGAGCTATTAAACTAGCATTTGCCTGTGTGCCTGTGTGTGCCTGTGTGTGAGTTCATGTACCTACTTTTAAACCTTCCAGGTTTCATGATGCTTTCGTGTATACAGTAGACATTCAATGCATGTTACACTGAATATGAATTACCAAAAATTTCTTTAGCAATTATGCCAGCTTACAATATGCATTTTTAATAGTTTTGCCTTACTGACGCGAAATGGTGTTCTTGGAACAGAAGAATAATTGTAATTCTTTTTCCTGAAGAAGGCACTAAGTCTGAATGCCCAAACTGTGCTGAATAACAAACAGAAAGATAGATGTGCCTCGTTTTTTGATTCTTGGTACACAGTGACGGTGGGAGAACAATTACAGAGAACTCTGGTCTCCAAGATCTTGTCAGCATTGGGGTGGAAAGGAGAAGGATGGAGTAAAGACACTTTTGACCCCAGAGCAGACCTCCTGTAATTCAAGTGACCCTCTACTGAAAGTGAGGACTAGGCATTAGGAGACTCATGGTAGCTACTTTATGTCAACTCCCAAAGGGTAAAGAGAAGGAAGAATGGAGTCTCCCTTCAAAGGAGAATTTAAAAATACACATAATTCTAGAGCCTACAGTCAAGACCTAAAAAATATGGCCAAATAAACAGGAACCGCTACTCAACATTATAACCACTTAGAAATGCAGTTGGCTCCTTCTTTAAGTGATTTGTAAGACCTGACATACATGCGAATTGTACTAGGGATGCTGAGATGCCAAGTCACTGAAAACTCTTGCCTTTTACAGGGAGGTGATAGAAACACATTTAGAGGGAAGTGCATGTGCTATTTATCCAAATTTTATACATCACATTCAGTTTAAATACTACCAAAGTTTCTTTTTGGAAATGTTATTTCCTCCATATTGTGTGACAAAACTTTTCCTGGAGAGATGCAACACACATGTCTACTCATGATACAGATAAGGATCCCTCAACAGACCAAAGTACTGATACCATCGAAGTTTAATTTGGTAAATCTATGAGTTTTATTGGGATTACTTGCAGTAGTAAAGGAGAAGGATTGTTTACAGGAGCAGAAATGGCTTAAAGACAGTCGCGTCACTAAGAAACTGTTCAAAGCTGAAAACCTGGAGTGCACTACAGAACTTGCTGGTGGCTCAATATGTTGGAGAGTGTCCTTTCTAAGTGTCTGTGTTCTAAACCTTTTCTAGACATCTCAGCTGCTTTCTGCTGCTTCCAGACATCTGATCTGGTCTGATTCTTTGCAGTTTGGCATGTCTGAGTCTTCTTTTCAGCTTTTTTTTTTTTTTTTTTAAATTTTGACAGGTAAGGGTCCTAGTGAATCTTGTCAGTTTCAGGGACTTCCTGGACCTGTTTTGAATAGTTTACCTTCCTGATGTTGTAGCTTCTCTCTAGGATGGGATCTTGGAAAAGGCGGCTATATAGCATCCTTTTTGTAAGCTATCTATGCTTAATAACAAAGAGCTTCAAATGGCTCCCATTTTGAATTTGACATTCAAGAAAACAGTACTGCATATCTTTCCTCTATGCTTACTTAGAATCTCATGTTTTTATTTCTGGCTCTAAAGTTAATGTCACTTATGCCTACATTCTCATGATTTTCCTAAGCAGAGGTTACATTTTTATGATCTTGATTTTTGAACCTGTTTAAAATGTTGTTCTCTTCCCTTTAGCAGTCTGTGATTCCACGTCTTATCATTGATCTATACGAGTTTGGGTGGCCTTTTCAGTAAAGGGTCAAGTAAAAGGCACATGAATCTCAGAGATCTGGCTTGCAGTGACATAATTTTATTTGTCTTGAAAATAGAAAAAAATAAATCAGTTTAAGCAAAGAAAGCACAATTTATGAAAAAAAAAACAGCTAATCTTTGCAAAAGTATAAAATGCTGTTTAAATGTCCCTTTTGGGATATCATCTGACAGAAGTTACCTATGGGACTGGAATATGGGGATGAGATATATCATTCACTATGGAAAAAACTGCGCCTTTTAAACAGACACTTGTCAGAACATTGGACAATGTGAGCAAAGGAAATAATTTACATTATGAAGAGCTCAACAAACAAATCCTGTAAATAATACATGCTGAAGAGCAACACGCAGCTCCAGCAGGGCTTTGCTCAGTGAGGCTCTGTTTAAAACATTTATTGGAGGCATATATTACAGTATATCACTTACTGGCTGGAAGCCATGCAATATGTGTCTTTACAAAAAAAATTACCTTGTAATATGAGCCCCTCCAAGGCATAATTATATAATAAAGTTCTTATTGGGAAAACTGGAAGTAGGCCAAGCCTTGTCCAAATATAGTGAATGTCAGAGCCAAATTTATTATCCTTAGCTATTAACAGGAGAAGGCAGGTTTTGTTTACCAAGCCTAATTCTCTCCTAATTACAGCCACTATAAAATAATTACTATCCATGGGATAACAACACAAGACAGAGTGACTAACAGAAGAAACTGCAGGGGTTAGAAAACAGAGTGCAATCCTGTGTCATTTTGAACAGCTTGTGTACTGCCATGAACAAATTAACGGACTTCATTAAGGAATTATATTTTAAGAGTGGCTTTGCGGTGAAGCAGTAAAGCAATTAATGCATCTTATTTGGTCCTAGATCTGAGTTGCAGTGCAGTTTGAGACAGCAACTAAATTTTTTTCTTTTAATTTTTGATGTATCAGGTTTAATAGGATTACAAGCACATTACTGGGCAAGATAGTTAATGAGTATAGAGAAAAACCTCTGTTTGGGACAAATGATCTGCGGCCCCTGCTAACTTGTTCTGTCTTTATGAGCTGATTTCTTACCATGGCGATTTTAATAATCTACTAAAGACAAACGCCAACTTTTATCTAATTCCATTTCACAACCTGCCCTTATGTCCTCGACTCAGTTGGATCATGCTTTTGATGAAAGGGCTATTTTTCAGAAAGGGCAGAGTATTCTGTGTCTCTATTTGCGCCACAAAATTGGGAACTTGAAATATTATTTCAATATTTCATATTTGCCTTCCACACAAATCAAAAATGAGTATTATGTAGTTGAAACATGATGCCTCATTAAGTTCTCAATGTCGCCAGTTCCCACGTTCCCTCACCTCTTCCATCTCATCACAGAGCCCCCGCGATGGAAGGAAGCCTTGCTGCAGATCTGTGAACCCTTGAAAAGCATGCATTGGGATCAGCCACGGTTCTTACTACCTGTCCAGAAGGCCAGGGTGAAAGGCCAGGCTGTGCTGGGCTGTGTCTTCTCTCTACGCTCTTACTCTCCAAAGCCCATTCACCTCATAGTAAGAAAGATGGTCCTGTTTTGGTGACTTGGTGAAAACCTACAAACTCAGCACACTTGGGGAGTTGGTTTTAGATACTGTTTTTAATAGGCCTCCAGATGGCCACATAAAAGCAAAAGGATTATTATAGCAACTCCCAGCTGGGCCATTAGAGATAAAGGTGGGCCAGAGTTTTCTTTAAAAAATTCTTCTTTTGAGGAGTACATGACCTGTTCATAGGAGGAAAAGAAAAAAATCTTAAGAATAAAAGTAGGGGGAGAAATTCTAAATCCAGAAATTCAGTTTTGTATTGTATCTGCCTCTATCAATGTTACTTTATGCAAATCAATTCACTTGATTTAAAGTTAGAATTACAAAATGTAATCTTAGTTCTTTTCAATAATGCTATGGCAGGCTTCAGGTTTTTTATTTCTCCTTTCCTTTTTTATTCTCTAGATACTGAACATTTCTACAGGGAAATAAAGTTAAGAAAGGAATAGGCAATAAAGAGATTCAGGAAAAACTTTTCATGTGGAAAAAATGTCCTGTCTCAAACATATATATATATATATATATATATATATATATATATATATATATATATATTGCAAATGGCTTTTGAGCTGTGAGGTTGAAGGAGGACATGAAATGAAGGTCCCCCAGTGGCTGAACACCTCCTCATTGTACAATCAAAGGAGAAGCATTGAACGTCCCCTTTCTTTCCCCGCGGTCAGAATCCACAGTGGCTCAGAGGTTGGAAACAGGGCTGGCTGGCTTCACTTGGCACAGCCACGCACTCTGCTTTCCTCCACGCTCCTTTTCTAGATGTTTCAAAACTGCCCCTCTATGCACAGGTCACCATATTGTTCAAAGTTTTCTTTTGGGGTCTCAGCTTACACTCACTCACACCACAGAGGTATGCATTTGTTTGCCAGGAAAATGGTTATCCCCAAAGAAGCAGATATGTTTCTCTCCAGTCCTGTTCAACTTTCACTGTGAGTCAATTCCTCCCAGATTCCGTGGTTAGCTGGTTGGTGTGCCCCACTTTGAATTGAGTCGTTTCATCTTTTCTTGTGTCTCCTTGGGAATCTTGGTGAGAAGTTAGAGAGGACAATTTTAAGAATCACTATCCACTTCTCATTTTAACAAGAAGCACAAGTTTCATTCTTATTATTTTGAAATCTTTCAAACATCTAAAATTAGACAGATTAATAAATACCCACATATTCACTCAGATTCAATAATTGTGACATATGATCAGAAGTTTTAAATATTTGCTTCTTGGTTCTTTATTCCAATAAATCATTGTAAAAGGAATGAGGACTGCTTTGTTCCCAAAGGTGATGCCACAAACCTCTCTTAGAATCATGCCACCCTTCTGGGAACAAACTAATCTTAAAACAGGTGTATTGCTTTCATATCCAAGTTTATTTATGCTGACTGCATATGTTTGTAATGTTCCATTGTTTTCTCATTTTAAATTTACATGAATGCTAGAATCGAATTTTGAAACACTCTTGTATTTTCAACATATATCCTTGCTCATGCACACAGAATTAACTCATTTATTTTAATTGCCAAATAGGCTTTCATTGCCACTATGACTATAAGATAATTCATTGTTCAAAAGAGAATAAGGTCTTTGATATTATGCAATGTAGTGGATGAAAAACAACCCATTATTTTCTCTGTGGTGCTTTCAATTTGATACTAAAAATAATAAGGATATTGTTTTTGTTTGATTATTCAAAACAATGATTTACAGGGCTGCAAAATGTGAATGACAACTCTCTTTCCAGCAATTCACACCCCTGTACGAAAGAACTCATCCTGCACTAATTTTAATGAGGTAACTATAGAAAGACTATGTTGGTGTGGCCATGAAGGAAAAGAATTAGATAGAGGAAGAGAAGGGATATTTGTTTGAGTCCTAAGAGCCGAGATGAGAACCATCAGAGACAGTGAACAAATTTGCTGGTCCTGAGAATTCCAACATTACCGACCACATCCAGTCACTGTGATGTCAATGGGCAGACACAGAAGATGATCAAGGGCCTAGCAGTGCATTTTGTCCATGGCTCAGGTAGTTAAAGAGACCATGTAACTAATGAGTGAGATGCACTAGAAAGTTCTGCCATCTCAATGCACTGCCTGCTGAGCTATAACTTCTGTGACCAGTAGCATCCACCTACCCTAGCATTAAAGGCTGTGTCTTTTCTTCAAGCTTTCTGCGTAGACAGTTAAAGAGTGTAAATTCCATTTTAAAAGTAAATGCAACTATGAATTTTAAATGGTACAGTGCTACTCAGTGTCAAGAGAAGCAAAGTTTGTTGACTCAAGGTCACTAATACCCATTTACCAGATCAAGTGCAGAATGTTGCATGGTGAGGCATCATTTAATAGGAAGCTAGGAATGGCAGCATTAAGGCCATTATCAGCGGCCTCTGATCTTAGAGAGTATAAAATTTCAATACACCTGTTCACTAGGGTCAGCGTTATGCAGAGGCAAAGTAAACATGCACCTTTCAAGTAAGTATATTTCAAGGAACACAGGGCATAGCCAGCCTTGCAGAAATCTCTATTCTACCAACCTGCCACAAGAACCAAAATTCCCATTATTTAGAGTCTTTTTCATGACTTGAGGCATTTTATGTAGAAAAACCTCTGACACTAGATGAATCAGCTAAGTACTAAGTAACTGGCTATGCCTTTGATATTATTAAAACTTTAGTGAGACTTGGGCCTGGAGACATGACTTAACTGATAAGATTGTATATTGCTCTTCTAAAGGATCAGAGTTCAGTTCCTTGTACCCACATCTAGTAGGTCTCAAATCAATAGCTCCAGAGGATCCAACATTCTCTATTGGCATTCACAGGTACCCTCATACACATGGTATAAAATCATAGAGGCACACATGATTGAAAAATGAAACAAAAATGAAGATCATTTGATGATAAGCATTGTTAGACAGTAACCTGCAATATCAGAAAAAAATGCTAGAATAGTTAAGTATTCTATTTTGGTGGGTAAAGAGGAAAAAAGATTAAATTACACACACACACACAAACACACACACACACACACACACACACACACACACACACACAAACACCTGGTAAGATTGTGTGTCTGCATGTGTGAGCATATGTGTGTGTTTGTGAGTGTGATTTCATGAACACATGTGCAGAGGTTACAGGTGGTGGTTAGGATGTATTGTATGACAGAAGAATCTATTTTCAATAAAATATTTTTAAAAATAATTGGAGGATATAAAACATCTAGATAATTTTGACAAACACTTTCTACATCCCTTTGAGATAGAGAATTGAGCCTGAAGGGTTAATATCACATCCCCACTAGGACAACCATAACCCCCCTCAGTAGCTGATCTTGGCTGGATGCTTGTCAAACTCCAGCCACTAGGAGGCAGTATTTTGTAGGAGTTAAAACCTTGAGTTTTGACAACAGCTAGACAAGGGTTCCAGGCTGAAGCTTGCATGAGCGTGGGCTAGTTATCCACTTTCAGGTCCATTTTTTTTTATTTTGAAAAAAAATGGGTTAGGATCCATTACTACTGCATTGTGTTGTGAGGATTGAATGAGGTGGTGTATGTCAAGTGATTAACATATGCTTGGTGCTCATGAAACCCAAATGAACCCAGTTCCTAAATGATATATGGATCCATTCCATCCTACAAATCTTTTACTCCCCTCCTACTCCACTCACCTAGCCTTACAAACTCCTCTCTTCAAAACAAATGTCATGGACCCAGATGCAGAAAGCGTTAATTTTCATTAGAAGACTCTGGCATTAAGCCAAGATACGATCAGCAATGCATCTCCTGTGCATCTTATTTCTCCTTTCATCTAATTACAGGGGCAACAGCAGGGGAAAGAGATATCTTTTCAGTTAATGGTAGGGATTGACTGGAACCCAGATGAGGAAAAGCTTTAAGGGAAGGAGATCAAAGCTTACACATTCAAGGTTCGTCTATCTCCCAGCTAAATCCAGAACCAAATGGAAAACATCTATGGTCTCCTAACATCCTGTTCTGTGCTCCCAAACCCATGGTCATTTCCTTGGAGTGTAATGACTGATTCATTGGGCTGCTCGGCTCCATAGCATCAGGGTTTCCCTTCCCATCATCTCCTGCGTTTCATATCACAAGCTTGCTGTCCATAACAACTGCAATAGCCACTGAGTACTCTGTACCTGTCCTGTGTGCAGGGCATGATGCTATGAGAGTCATACTTAGAATACGTGCCAGAGAAGATCCTTGCCTTGTATTGTATCTCTGAGTTTTTCTTCTATTCAATTTAGCTATTCAATGTAGCAAATAAAATTTTCACTGAAGGATCTCGGTTAAATCTATCTATTGTTTCTATAGAAATGCACAGAAATTTCTGTTCATAAAACTGCATTAACATTCAGAGACTACACAGTACTTTCTAGTTCTTAATACAGAGGATACTTTCAACGAAAGCCACTGTCTGGGACTTATGTATAACGATTATTCTGCAATCAACAATGGACCCTGTATGTAGCTTATTCAAGGATCTCAAACTCACCGCTTACATCAAGGCTTTAGCTATTTTGATGACTTCATTCATAAATTATTTTTTCCAATTCTCATCAATCATTCACTCAAAAAAAGTCTGTCTATAAATTTCTTGGCATCTAAACTGGTTTTCCTACATTTTTACCTACCAAGGACAAAATTTGTGAACAGTTTAAAATTCATGCTTATGAGTAAAATTCTTTCTCATCCTGTAGAATTTTGATACCTTTACAATTTAATATATTACAAGGTTATAGATTCATAAAAATCCCATTGATTTTTAGGTTCTTTCCAAGATCAATCCCATGGTAAATTCATCTTGAAATGCAAGTGAATGTGCTGCCTGTTCTAAAGTCACCTCATTTGGAGGAGAAGGAATTCTGTATTTGCCCTTAACTTTTCTGGGCAGACATTCAGAAGCAGAACTCTGGCCTGTTAAGAAGCACAGCTGTACCCTGCAGGTAGAATGAAAAGGTCCTAGATGAGGTCTTGAATGCATGTCCTTACATGGTTCACATTGCAACCTAATGTACAGTTGCAGACCACCCCACCTGAGATAATAAATGAGAAACTCTCAGGGCTGGTGAGCACTTTGCAAATTTTCACAGTGGCTCAGCACAAACTTAGTTAGCACAGGTGTTCACATAATTGTGATTCATTGGAGAAATTCTCAGTGCTCAATAGCCCTCATACTCCTTTTCCTCATAGGTGGTGGCTGAGTGTGAGTATATTGTGGGGAAATGTGCCATGATGTCGGGCTTCACTGGTGCTTGTCCAAAGGGTACTGGGTTGATTAAAAAAGAAAAAAAGAAAGAAAGAATAGCTAACTGTGTCCAATTCCCTTGGTCCATTTACTTAAGTTTTAGAAATGGAAAGATGACATGTATTCAATAATTCCAAAGATAGACACTAATGCTAACATAAAAACAAAACAAAACAAAAACCCCAATCACCAACAACTCTCTTACAGTATTGAATAAGACTATGATTTTTCACTGAGATTTTAAAATAAAGCTCAAAACAATGCAAAGATCTCAGCCCCCATTTTTTGTGCTTTGTGGCTGCCATCTTCTGGTGCATGTGCTTGGTGCCATCCAAATGCCCCTTTCCTTATTTTAAAGTTGGTCACCATTTGGAGTAGGATCCCAAAGTAATCACTTTGAACCAGTGCTTACTCTACAATCAGCCATTGCTGTCTGCTCTAGCTTTTCTACCTGCAGAGTGAAATACATTTATACAATTGAGTCTCTAAGTAATAATGTAAAATTTGCATAGTTCTTAATGTAATAAATTAACTGACTTAGATTTTCCAAAACCCTTACAATTCAATTAATGAATATTAAGTTCCTATATTATGAATCTGGATGAAAATATATCTACCATCACATTAAAAAAGGAAGGAATTTTTCCTGGAGGAAGGAAATCAAAGAGGTTATATTTTGATCTTTTAAATTCCACGAATTTTCTAGCATTTGACATCTAAATTCTGCTTTGTGTTGGATTTACTCCATCTCAAACCAAGAACTTGCCTTGCACTTTGACAGTAGAGGGTCTGAATGTTTTTATTATTTACACAATTCCACAATTCCTCTTCATTTTCAAATACAGATTAGTACTGTTAGAAATCTCAAACTCTGCACCGTCCACCTATCATCTCACATTCCTACATGACATCCTCCAGGCAAAGAGACACACTACTAATACCACATACGTTAGTCTCAAATACATATAATGCCTTCTACCCTGTGGCTTGTGTTAGAGTGTCACTATGACTCCTGTCTGAGCAGGAAAGAGGTTTATATGAATTAATGTTTATTTTCAGTTCTCTGGTCCTAATATACTCTACTAAGACCATCCAGGGTAGAAAAATGCTTCTAAAAGAAACACATCATCAGTTCTGATGGCAGTTTCATCAGCTTCCGATAGAAAGATGTTATCAAGAAATAGAGCTCAGAAAAAGACCTCACCAAGTAAATTAAGGGTTAACTGGCTTTGAGAGAACTAAGGTAAGCACAGAACAAAGCAAGAGTGTAGTGCTTAAGCAAAGTCCTGAGTGAGTGTATATTGCTTCATAGGGGTAAGGTCATGTCTTGGACCAATGTCTCAGCCCCATGAGAAAGTCCAAGCCTTGATTCCTGGTCCAAATGTGAGTGCTGACAGTGTGTGCAGAAACTGTTTACTTGTAGCTGTCCTCCCTTGCCCCCATGATATAGTCTGAAGACCGTTTCAACTGAGATTCACTAGCCCTGTCTCTTTGATCCCACTGCATACCATAAACCCCGCCTCCTTTATCTATGCCTTAACCACCCTCTTCCTACCTCAACTGCCAGCAGCAACCTCATCTCGCTGTTCAACTCTGTAAAGTAAACACACTCAGCCTCGGTGATGCTGAGGCTTATCCATGAGAGAGCCAGGTCCACCAGATCCTGGAGTTCATTAGTCTTTTCTTCATTTCCCCTCAGTCAGTTCAGTCCCTGGAACCATGAAAGGATTTGGTGAAGGGGCAACCGCACAAGGACCCCCATGGTGACACTGACTACAGGGGCCTTGCATTAGTCAGACAAAGGAAGGCTCCTAGAGAAGTTCTCTAACAAAGGCGAAAGAAGCAGTAAAACAAAGGAAGAGACAAAAGTGGAGAAAGAACCATGGAATGCAAAGCACATCTCGGAGCTCAGCAGGCGGTTGGGTCCCTGAGTATGCTGCCCTTCTGGGTTAGGTGTGTCTATCAGACAGAATGCCAAAGTTTTACCTACTTATGAGACAAAGGAAATGCATCCAAAATAAAATTTTCCTTACAAGCATCCAAGGTCATAAAAATATGTGTGAAGAACAAACAACTATGAAAAATATTAATACAATGCCTTTTTTTTTTTTGAGATAGGGTTTCTCTGTGTAGCTTTGCGCCTTTCCTGGAACTCACTTGGTAGCCCAGGCTGGCCTTGAACTCACAGAGATCCGCCTGGCTCTGCCTCCCGAGTGCTGGGATTAAAGGTGTGCGCCACCACCGCCCAGCTGCTCATTGTATTTTTAAGACACTTCAGTCTTCTAGCTTTATTCTTGACATCCAGAAACAGAAATTTTCAGATTTGTTTTCACTGGCACAGCAGACTTCTTTAATTTGTTCACTTTGGCTTCCAACTTCAGGCATCAGTAGGTGTGCTATTCTTAATAATGACTGCTGTACCATTCAGTTCTTGAACCTATGTTCAAGATGTCTGCCAGGCCTGAGAGTAAAATGTCTATAGAAATCAGGTTGAAAGTTCAGAGAGGTTTCTCCATTTTTCTTTCCCCTCCCTGCCCCCATCTTTCTCTCCCCCCTTTCTCCTGTCCCTCCCTCCTCTCTTACCATTTTTCTACACTAATTCATGCAGCTATTATACTATTCAGATGCTATCCCATAATTCAAAAGTTCTTTGGCACATCATATGACTAAAGTTTATTGCTAAAACAGGGCAGTCTTCTGCCAACAGTTTCTCTGCTTCTGACTTTACATGACTATGCATTTTTACTTTCCGTTCTTCTCCTAAGATAGAGTGACTTTTGCATTGTGCACTTAAGGAATACTTAAAATTTTAAACAAGAAATATGAAGGAAAATGGCTGAATTCTTTTATCTTTTTCTAGGATATATTGTCATCAAGACCAGTGGAACAATGTCAAAAATATCATGCTTTTAAAATATATGCAAGGATGCTTATTGGTTTGTAACATTGTCTCCTATCTCATTGTCCTGTGAAGCATAGTAATAGTAAATGACCTTTCTTGGGTCTGGGATGCTTTTGGAATAGCCTTTACTGGAAGGGACCATACTGTCTTGAGTTCACCAAACCCCTCTCCCTAATTGCTGGCCAGCCTGAGAGGCAACTTTATTCCAATTTTGAGAAAGGAATTCTCATTGGTTAGCCTCTATAAGAAACTCTCTTGGCTGCACTAACTCGCTAGAATGAGGGAGACTGGATGCTCCGGGGGCAGGGGATTCCTCTCCATCAGATTCAGATGTTTCCAGATCTGCCGGTGGTAATTGACATAATTCGTTCTAATGAGTTAGAAGAACCTGAAGAGCTTTCTGTGCAAACACGTGGATCCACTCTGTGAATTTCTAGGCTTTTAGGACCCTCTCAGTCCCCAGTTTCTGCTTTTACTGCATCCAGTAAACTGATAAACAAAAATGATTTATTGTAAAATAGTTATAAGTAAAGAAATGTCCTCTGAGGATACAATAATTGTTTTCATTTTCCTTCCCCAGTGCCAGTGGTATAATAAAATGCTAATAGATGCAAATTATGCATGATCCTTAATGCATACTAAAGAGAAACCATTTAAAAATCAGGTACCTTTTGTTTGTGAATAAGCAGTGGGACATTGTTTTCTTTCTGAGGTATTGTACTAACTGGAAGTTTCCTTTGTGGATGGTCTGCACAGACAGACCTCCTTAAGACTGTTGCAGGGAGACATTCCTGAGAGGAGTGGAGGCATCATTGGGGAGGAGAGGAGGTAAACAAAACCATTTTTTTTTTAACTTCAGATGATTCTGTAAGGAAATCATGGAAATAAAACCAAAAGATCTGAATAAGACAGCCACTGTGACTTAAAGAAGAGAAAATTGAAATAGATGAAAAATCAATGAGATAATAATTAAGTTGTGTGCACACCACAGAGTGGCCAGGACATCTCGTGCATTTAGACCTGAAGCTTAGGAGACGGAGTCATCAGTAGTTAAAAGGGAGGAAAGAACAGCCGTCATTCTGAAGCTAATTTCATGATGAGACACTAAAAAACACATACCTGCTACAGTCAAGCAGGATATTTATAGGAGGTTAAAGATACAAATTAAAGTCCAGGAGCCTATACATTCCTGATTACCCAGCATTCTTAAATCAGTCCTCCTCAGTCTCACACCTGGGGTCTCAGCTGCAGCATAGCTGTCATTTACGCTATCCATGGCCCAGGATTGATGACAGTCATTCGCTGATGAAGCTGTATACATCATTTCTGTCCGAGCTGCACTGGCCAGATGGACCCTGACCATCCATCGCCTGTCAGGGACGCATCTGTTCTCACTGCTGCTAGGGGTACTAACAAGTCATTGGCTTCTCCAAAAGGACAGTGTCAGCTGGATAGGGCACAACATAAAAACCGGTGTTGCCAGCTCTCTCTTTCTTCTTATCGAGGAATGGAGTCTGTTTCCCTCCTCCCAAGAGGAGATACATTGCATTAACTTTTTTCTTAGAAAGTTAAAGAATAGATATCCAAAGATCACAGACACTTTATCAACTCCTATTGATAAAACAAATTGGTTTTCCATCTTAAATTTCTTTGTGTTGGTAGAGCTTCAGTAAAATATGACCCAGTCAAGGCTATGAAATTCAAGTGTTGGGTCAAGCCTGGGAGTTTATCAGTATTTGTGTCTATAAGAAAAGTCAAGATGGTTGTGTATTGTTTTTTCTTTCTGAAATCCAGGTAAATTTATTTTTCTTCATGCTTATTATAAATAATACTCTGAGGCTAAAATAAGAAAGTAATCTAAAGAAAAGTTCACAATAATTTTGTCCACAAATCATATCAATAGCAAGATGGTACAAATTTGGTAAAGACCATTTTTTTTTCATTTATTCCAATTCCATTAAAATGATTTTTTAAAAATAAAGAAGTCATCGTTTTACTGGAATGATTAAGCAATACCTGTGATTCAACTTGTTCTGTGTTTCAGGTAAAATCTAAGCTTTTTCCATCTGTTAATTTATTTGCTATTCACATCTCTATATGGTAGAACTCAGTTTTCAATGAGCAAACTAAAGACTAAAGAGTTAAAAACATTACAGCTATAGTGTGGTATTGGCATAATGAGGCTTTGAGACAAAAACAAGTCTGACATCAAAGCCCATGGGTTGAATCTTTTAAAATTTTAGTTTCCAAAAACAATCTTCAAATGCGGATCTAAACAGCGGTTACAGTCCAATTTCCTGATAATTAGAAAAATGTATTCTTTATTAAAAAGAAATTATTTGCTTTGGCAAAATTTTAACTAGAGATTTCAAACTAATCAAGAAAGAGAACTAGAACCCAAATTGGACAATTAACTACTTTCTTGTTTAATTTCAGGGTAGAATTTCATTTAAAAAATCTTTATTGTCTAAAGATGAGCTTCAAAAATTAATAGGCAACCACACACATGTTCTTAAATGTGCATAGTGCATCCAGAATTATCTCCATGAGATACAGATCATGGGGGAGGAATGCTCTTGCACAGGACAGCAAAGCAGAGGCTATTGTTAGAATAAATCTGAATGGGAATGGGTGTCTACAGGGATCCTTCCTGGCATTTTGTCTATCAATCCATGTCCCACACATAGCCTCCAGCCCTATATTATTTCAGTTTACTGGTTTATGACAGAAAATCCAGTACATTCAATCACTAATAGAGACTGTGTATCACAGATTCGGGTGACAATTTATTGTAGAAGAAATTAACCTAATTTTATTAGATATGAAACTGATAAGCGATGAGGTGCCTTTCTCAAGGTCACAGGGAAAGCATATCTGAATTGGCAATGAGAGACACATTGTTGAAAAATATGAGTGACTATAAACTTCATTTTGGCTGTCTGCTTTGGCAGCTTCAAGAGTTCTGCAGGGAAATTTCTCTATAATTCTCCATTTTGGCCTCAAAAATTGGCAAATCATATGGATTTTCTTATTACATGGCTTCAAACTCCAATTAATTCACTTAGCTCTTTTTCTTATAATTTCATATTACTGTAGAAATTTAAAATATTGGAACAGAATTAAATTTCTGAATGTATATTTATTGTTTAAAGATACAAGCAAATGCATTTCTACCAGGAAAGTTAATGCAGGTACTAAGGATCAGTCATGGTGTGCTGATTGTCACACTTGGTTCCTCTTGCATTCAGCTGGGAACATTCGACAATCTAAAAGAAATTATGATCCTTAAGAGCAGGAAGTAAGTCAAACAGGCTAAACTGCCATTTAGTCCTAAGAGCAATGTACTAGAGGAAATGAAATAAGCTGTCTTCCCAGTCAACTGGAACAGGTACTTTGTAAATGTTCTACAGCTAGAATGAAGAAATGAATGAGTGGGTACAAATGAATTAAAGTATATGTAGGAGTATTTATGGGATAGAATTCATAATTCCATCACAAAAAAGTCAGATGGTGGTAAGACAAATAAGGATCTTCTGGAGGTAAGTGTGCCTTTATCCTGGTACCCGGGACCAAGAACATGGCAAAGAGGCATTGCAGATGTGTTGAAGGTGTCAGGGTCAAGGTGGGATGAATTATTCACTATTAATTCATAGCGAATTATGGCAGGCCCAGTCGAATTGAACGCACTCTTACAAGTGAAAGCACTTCCTTGCTGTGATCAGAAAGGGATATGCCCAGAGGATGCATCAAGAGAGGTAGGACATTGGTGATTTTCAGATGGAGGAAAAGTTCCAGAAGTCAAGAGGGCGGACAGTCTAGAAACATGACTGCAGAATCAGATTCTCCCCAGAACCCCAGAAAGGAAGGCAGCGCTGACGTCACCTTCTTCTCATCCCTGGGTGATCCATGTCAGACTCTGACCTACAGAGCTGTAAGGGAATAAAAGCATGCTGTGTTAAGCTGCTCTATTTCTGCCGATTTGTTAAGGCAGTGATAGAAGACCAACACATATTTCTGGTGTTGTTTTAGCATTCCACAGTTTATAGATCCACCGTGATGCCACCTAAGAGGTCAATGTCAAAAATGTGAATCCAAAGTTCAGCGTTAAGTTCCAAGAAGAAATAGCTTGTTGTTTGAACAGGAACAGCAATTAAATTTTGTGATGAACTTGGAGAGCATTCTAAAATGGCTGTGTTAAAATGTGTGTCCCTTTCTTCGGGAGTAAAAATAACTGAGTTACTGGGAGTCTTCAGCACTGGCCAAAATCTCATTTAACAAATTTTGCAATTTATTTTTATTTTAATTAGCCAGATTTATTAAGTTAAAAAAAGAAGAAAAGAAATTTTGTTAATAAGTCAATGTAATTACTAAGATAGACCTTGTGGAATGGTGTATATATTCTTTCTCAGATATACCATGGTATCTAGTACATCAATGTTTGGCCCACCATGAAAATTAAAAAATTAGTGTTTGATATGATTTGTAATTTTTGTAAATATTGTTTAAAAAGTAGTGTTTGGTTTGAGTATCTATCTTTCTGAAATAAATGACTCTCCATTAGGCAGATTTCTCTTCCTATTGTCTGGTTTAAGGAGCAGTAAGATTATTAGTGATGTAGCTTAAATGAACTACATAGGAGTTCACAAAGTTATCTGGAAATCTAGGCAGTACATATGGTAATTGCAAAGATTCATAATCTAGAAATGCTTTGCTTTTATTTAAAAATTCAGTGAAAAAAATGTAAAAAATACTGTGAAATACTGAAACAAAAGATTGTGCAGAAGTCATTTCTTAATGTCAGTACAGGATAGAATAATAGCCTGCTCTTACTGTTTATGCCTACATCTGCACGCCGAATCATTGGTTTTCTCTTACTCCATATTAAAGGTAAGATCTAAGAAATTTTAAATAATCCTTTCTGCCATAGTCTCTTCTTACTCAGTATCCAGGTTATGTTACTATCACTGTGATAAACACTATCACCAAAAGCATCTTGGGAAGGAAAGCCCTTATTTGGTTTGCACCCTTTTCCCTCCCTCCCTCCCTCCCTCCCTCCCTCCCTCTCTCTCTCTCTCTTCCTCCCTCCCTCTCTCTCTCTCTTCCTCCCTCCCTCTCTCCCTTCATCCCTTCGCTCCCTCTTATCTTTCTCCTGGGGATGAAGCCTAAGCTTTCTCACAGCTAGGCCGGGTTCTATTACTGAGCAGTGCCTCCAGCCCTAGCCTACATTTTACACCACAAATTGATAGCAACATCACATCAGAAACATTACCCATGAGTTTTCTGGTCAGTGATGCTATCCTATCCACGCAAAACTCCACTGTTATTCAGTTTTTTGTTAGCTTCATTTGCTGCACATACAAGGTTTTGTCTGGTTGGTTTTCGTTTTCCTCCCTAGCTCACAGTGAAAGAATTTATTTTTAATGCTGTGTCACAGTAGAGCCAATTCTACCACCCAATTATCCACCTCTTCACCCTCGAATTGGCACACAGATGCTCAAAGGAAGCTTGTGAGATCAAGCTGCGTGTGCAAAATATTGTGCCCTGAGATGCTGGATTTGGTGGCAAAGCTTTCAGGCCACTCCAGGGCGTATGTGCCCTGTGGGGAAGTGTTAGTCTCCAGGCAGACCATGATAGGCCTCAGGTTAATTCAGCATAGAAAGATGGATTCCAACCCAGTCACCACTGGCAAAGTAAAGCTTAAACTAGTGATGTTTACTTTTGCGTTTTTACACATTTGCAAACCCTGCACTGATACTGATTCCATTTACCCTTGCTAGGAATAGAAGTACTGTTGAGAGGCAGGCAAGGTTTTCCTTTGTGTGTTTGCATCACTCAGACCAGCTTATGCTGGGACAATCAGGCAATCTTCAAATTTCAAATCCAACTGTGATCAAAGACATGTTTGAGGGAATATTTTATCTTATAGCATGGGAGCTCAAACTCAGCTTTTTCATTTTTGTCCTTTTTGTTTCTTTGTTTTTCAAGACAACGTTTCTCTGTGTAGCCTTGGCTGTCCTGGAAGTCACTCCATAGTCCAGACTGGCCTCGAACCCAGAGACGCTTTGCCTCTGCCTCCTGAGTGCTGGGATTAAAGGCGTGTGCCACCAGGCCTGGCTCAAATATAGCTTTCTATTCTCTGGAACTTGCTTGTTTGTTAGTCTCCCTGCCCCTCCCCCCCCCAACCCCAGCCCTACATTCTTTTGTACAAGAGGACATTTGATTATTTTATTTCTTTCTGCTATGACATAGACTGTTCTTCCATCTCACTCGTTGCTTCCTGCTGGTTTCAGTGCAGGTGAAGATGCTGAAATGAAGAAGCAAAGAGACCAGGGGTGTGGGGGACTGTGGGAGTCCAGCTCTGACCTGCTCCCACCTTTCAAAGGGTTCTTAGGTAGAAGAGAGAGGAATGAGAAAATATCAGAAAGATAGACCTAGATGACTAGGAGAAAGACAGAGACACAGGATAGCGTCAGGAGGGCCTTAGTCAATACTCAATAGACCCTTAGTTTACTCAAAAGGACTTTTTGTAATATGCCAAGGGGAGAGACAAAAGACCTCCCACTTGCAAGATCAAAGCACACCATACAGCCAAGTATAGACCCTTCCAAATACCTGGTAAACACACCTGTGGTCAAATCATCTCCTTATGCAGCCCTGCTGGGTAAAGCAAGCTCAGATTCTCTGACCCTGAGTAAGGTCTCACTAGATAGCCTCTGTGGGCCACCACACAGGGGCTGCTGTTCATTGCCTGGGTCCTCACTGTATAACAGTGACAAGGCAAAAGGACTTTGGTGGATAGTGCTCTCTTAGAAAAAAAATGTACGAAATGTATATTAATTTATTCATTTTGCAAATCAGTTCCACTCTCCTAAGCTGTAGGGATAAGAACATGAACAGTGCCTACCTTCAAAGTGTTTTAACCCAGCAGATCTAGATTTTGGTTTAAAAAGGAGGCTCCTGAGTGAGTCTGTGGTACAAACTACATAGAAGGTACTCCTAAACCTTTGGAGGAGAGAGTAGAGTCCTCCCTGACTGTGCAATGGCCTGCAAGAATATGGGGAGTCAAGAGGATAAGCGTGAACCTTGAGGATCCTGCCAGGCAATCAATAAAACTTTCTCCCTGGTCCAGAGGATGCCCTTAATTAGCTGGCTTTGTATTTTACTTGCTTTTGTGATGTCTCACAAATGCACTTTGAATATTTTTGTATTTCATATTTTAAGATCCTGGTGAGGTAAGATCACAGGTCTCGCTCTTCTTATTATACCTTACTGACTGAGAATTAAGCTCTGACCTCAGACTTCTGGGTTTTCAATCCCTCTCTACCACTGATAATTTGAACTCTGGTAAGTTGTTAAACCTCTCCAGTTCTGTCTGTTTTCCTCAGTTGAGAATGAGAATAACAGTTTTGCTTGCCTTACAAAGTTGTGACTGACTTAAAAAAAAATAATACAACACACTTAGCACAACTGTCCTCATCAGTGTATTATGAATACTGTGTACTCTTTTGACTTCCTCAGAGCATGATATGGCACAAACTGAGTGACCGAAGGCCACTTGAGTGTAGCTGGAGAATTTTCTCTCCGGGTCCCACCAAGCCCCAGCAGTCCGACAGCCCACTTATAAAATAAACACATAGACGCTTATATTATTTAAACTGTTTGGCCTAATGGCTCAGGCTTCTAGCTATCTAGTTCTTACATCTTAAATTAATCCATTTCTATAAATCTATACCTTGCCACGTGGCTCATGGCTTACCGGCATCTTCACATGCTGCTTGTCATGGCGGCGGCTGGCATTGTCTCCCTCCGCCTTCTTGTTCTCTCAATTCTCCTCTCTGTTAGTTCCACCTATACTTCCTGCCTGGCCGCTGGCCAATCAGTGTTTTATTTATTGACCAATCAGAGCAAATTGACATAGAGACCATCTCACAACACTTGAGCCTCTAAGTGAACACTGTTTTTCCTTCTCTTGAAACCATGAGCAAAACAACTGGCCATTCACAGCTCATGCTCTGCAGCTGTATGAGGAGAAGGTACTGGAATGCTGCACACCATCTCTCCCATGTGCTCTTCACAAAATAAGCAACACAGCATACTCTCTTTTAAGGCTTGGGTGGAAATTTACCGACCCTTAATAACCCTAGTGCCCAGCACAGAGCCTGGCACCTTGTAAGACCTTGAATAAATAGGACAGCACATAGTAGGTTTTCCATAATATGTGTGGGTAAATAGATAGCCCAGTTGAAAATGGCTATTCTGAAGTACCAT
>CABHPQ010078112.1:899-22018 GCA_902168405.1 Peromyscus aztecus
ACACACACACACACACACACACATACACACACACACACACACACACACACACACACACACACACACGAGCGCACATGCACACATACACACACAATCTGATTAAGAAGGCGTCTGGACTGTATCAACATCAGTTTCCTGGCCCAGACATTGTATGTGAGGGGGCTCACTGAGGGGAGCTAGGATAATACAGAGGGCCTCTTTGTATCTTCTGTATTTTTTTCAAAGTATAATGGTGGTTAGAAGCAGTTATTAACTAAAAACATTTACCTATGTGCATGAGTTCCCCAGGGCTACCACAACAAAATGAGAACACCTCATCATGGCTTAAACCAATAGAGATGTATTTATTTATTGTCTCACAGTTCTGAGACAGCAGTCCAAGAACAGTGTGTTAGTAAAATCGTGCTTCCTGTGATATCTATGGGAATTTTCCTGGACTCTTGCTAGACTTGGGAAGTTCATTAGCAATCTTTGTTCTGTGGATTGTGGCTACACCACCTCAACCTCATCCCCATATGATGTTCTACCTCTAAGCATGTCTTCTCACAGTCATCATTTTTTAGGGACACTACTCATACTAGATTAGGGATCCATCCCAGGATGATCTCATCTGAACCAACCACATGTGTAAAAATCATATACCTAAATAAAGTTACATTCTGAGGTACTGGGGCTTAGAATTTCCTTATGCCTTTGGGTAATGGGGATTGTCCCTTCAACCTATAGGCCTAGTCCACCAAGGACTAAATTCTAGAACCTAGTGCATTCTACATTGGAAACATGGCTCATTCCTTGCTTAACAAACTCTTATCCCCTGTATGCATCAGTCACTGTGTTGGGTGGTGTGAACATAAATGTTAGTACTACGGAAAAGTCTGACCTAGATTATTCAGTATTCTTGCACAAATGTCAAAAACCCAGGTTTCTTTCCTACTCTTTGGGAAACTATTAGAACTCAATCTTTTGGGATGTCAGTCTAATGTACTCTTTAACACATTCCCTTTGTGGTACCTTCTTGCCCATTTGCTAATTGATTTGTGTGGTTCTCCCTCCCTAACGTTGAAGTAAAAGTTCACATTCCTTTCATCCTGTCTTACAACACTCCATATGCTAGAAAACTCCTCAGCCCAACAGACCCTCAATTATTTGTTTAAAGAAAGAACATGCATGCATTGAAGACTTGCATATCAAACTCTTCGTTATCCCTTAATCCCCATGCCACCCCCTTCCCAGGTGCATGCTGGAGCTCTAAGTCACACATTTTGTTATAGCCACTGTGACAAGTATCAGCAGTCAGATGAGGCCTGATGCTCACTTCAAACCAATTGAGCTTAGCCCATTCTGCAGCTAGAGTCACTCTTATACACCCATACCCTACAAAAATGCTCACTGGGCTTAGAAAAGCATTCTATTTAATGTACCGGAAATGCATTTCATTTTAGCTTCTAAAGATAAAAATCCAAACTGGAGAGACTTTCTAATGCTTGAAATAGAAATACTTGGAGAAGGTTTGGGGCTTAAAAATAAAGTACATTTGTGCTTGCATCTAATCATACAATCATAAAGTTGAATAAACCCAACAGTAGCCAACAGCAACAAACACCACAAGTCAAGCATTCCAGATTCTTGGGGTATATTTGAGATCAAAGGCTAATTTCATTTAAAATGCAGGTAATTGATCCAAGAAATGAAAGTTCAAAATCAAAAAATTAAACTATCTAAGAATAACTCAGGCCACTGGAAAAAAAGATAGTGTAACTTAATACAATTCAAACATTTATTTTTGTAGAGGTTGTTTTATAAGTCATTTTCATATAAAGCTTATTTATTTTATTAAACTGAATGTTTCCTCCTAGAAAGACTTCAGGGACACATTCACTTAATGTTATTCTTTGATTAACTAGAAGAATATGAGAGAGAGAGAGAATGAATGAGTGTGTGTGTGTGTGTGTGTGTGTGTGTGTGTGTGTGTGTAATAGGCTTTTTACCTACTCAGATTTATGACCAATACAAATTACAGGTCAGCTACCTACTCATGACAGGTCTAGAATGGAGGCAACTTGATTGGAAGGCATCTGTACTGGAGCCAGTGGCTATGGGAACTCTGTATGCATTCTAAATTTCAAAGAAACCTCAACACGTCATTCCTTCTCTCCCAGACAGATATTTTCCGATAATAAATCCTTGGCCAAACTCATGCCTGTCAGGTTTTGATGAGTTTTTGATGCCTCCTACAAACCTAGGAGCTGCAGCGTGGCTATCTATGGCTACCCAGGCCATTCGCCACAGCTGTAAACTCATGAAAGGCCAGAAAGAAGTCTTTTAAATATATTATTATAAGAGCATTGAATAACCCATAGATAATCAGTTTGGTTTTACATTCCTATTATTAGTTATGCAGTGCTTTCCAAGATCTTTTAAACTGATTTCTGTCACCAATATAGATTTTTTTATTTAAAGATTTATTTTTATAACTTGTAATTTAATTATGTGGTGGGCATATGTGTACATGAGTACAGGCACCCTCTGAGTCCAGATGAGGGTGTCAGATCCCTTGGAGCTGGAGTTACAGGTGAGTGTGAGCCACCTGATATGGGCATTGGAAGCTGAACTGAGGTCCCTTAACCCTTAAGCGACCCTGTTCCCTTAACTGCTGGACCATCTTCCATCCCACCAGAATTGATTGATAAGGCTTATTACATCTTCTAGAAAATTCTTCATCAAATTTATTTAATTTTAAATTATTTCCAAAGACATTGATTCATGTTATCATTAGTGTCCACGATGTCTTAAAAATCTAAATAACAACATGATGGATGAGACTGTGTAGTATTTCTTAGTACTTAAAATAATCTTCAATTTGAAGCTTCAATTTGAAGCTGTGAATAGGGTAGCTCAGTGATAGAGTGTTTGGATAGAAGACATAAGGCCCTTGGTTCTATTTCCAGCACCACAAAAAAAAAAATAATAGTAGCAGTAGTAACAAAGGTAGGAGGCATCTGAGAATCACTGGCGTATCCTTACAAACCACGTGACCCTGACACAGAGGAAGACAAAGACAGTCCGTCAACAGGAAATGTAACGCACCGTTAGAGGGCTAGCTGGCCTTGACTATTCTGCAGATAGACGTATGATCTGTGTGCTAAGTGAGCACAATACATGAGCCTGAAGCAGTAGAAAAGCACCAGCCAGAAAACACCTGATAACCTGAGCGGCTGTGGCCGACGAGAAAATAGCGCATGCGCGGCAGAGCTACAGGAGGAACGGAAGCGACTCACGTGCAACTTGTAAAAGAAAGGCCAGAAAAGGGAGACCCAGACTTTGGAGCGCCATAATCAAACAAGTTAAAGCAAAGGCCTCCGGACAGAAGGGAAGTGGTGAAAAGCTCTTCAAAAGGAGGCTGTCACTGTTTCTAAAGTGACAGTAATTGCAGATGAGGGAACCTGCCATGACCACTTTCTTTTATTTCAAAGACAGAAACATAGTTTTCAAGTGAGAACATTCAAAGTCCTCTCTCCCAAGTGTTTCGAAATATGTAACACATTATACTATCTGACAATACCAGAGTGACATTAACAGGGCACACAAAAATATACAATCGTTACATGTTGGTTAAAAATAAAATGAAACAGAAGAAAACTAGTTTTGAAGGTAATTTATTACTTACCAAACCTGCTATTGGTGTAGACAGTCTATTGATCTTCTTTATGATGCCAGGTTTGAGCTTATTAATCAAACTGAAAGTAAATAAACAAATAACACATACAGTTACAAAAATGTCAATGTGATTCCAGTGCTCTTTGAAATGGTCTCAAAAATTTGCAGTAGCATAGTTCTGGTTCCAGATTTGTTGTTCTGAGTCAGCGGCCCATAAGACAAACAATTAAATGTATTTTTTAAACACAAAACAAAGAACCTCCCTGCACAAAAGGGCAGAAGAGTCCCGGAGTCAGACTTCTATATCCTAAGCCCATGTCTTTAAAAATGGTTTCACACGCATTAAAGAAAGACAATCTGTTTCTGTTTCGACACACAGTAAGAGACCATCATTGTAATTCCCTTCACTTGGCCCTAAGAATGCTTCTCCCTGTAATGATCCTCAAAGGGATTTTATTTTTGCTTTGTTTTCTCATCTGGGTCCTTGTTTTTAAGATCGCCTTCTACCCACATGTTTCACATATAAAGGGTGCAGAGGAACTCATCCAAATAATTGACTATTTCTTACTGGTAACTCATTCACACCCATGACTGATTGCTTTGTTACCAGAGCAGAATGACTGGGTGAAAATCAAATGTACCAGAACTCCTCCAAATTACCCTGGAATCTGAGAGTGAGCGCATTTCAGTTAATATGACACATATTGCAAAGATATCTGTGTCTCCATACACCAAAGCAGGAGGAAAGAAACACATCTTTGACACCCGCACTAACGTACAGTTCTGCTTCTAAATCTTGATCAGTATGGGTTCATTCCTTTTCTCCACTGATACAATGTCAGACCATGTAGTAACTTAATACTACAATGTTTCCCATTAATGTGAACTTGGGGAATTAATCATTAATCACTGTCACAAAATAGTATCTTAAAATCATGAATTTTTTTTCTGTTCAACAATTCATCCCCCAAACAAGCAATTCTTCATTCTGTAATAAGGTCCAACAGGAAAGCAAAAAGGAGGAGGAGAAGGAGGAAGAGGAAGAGGAGGAGGAGGAGGAGGAGGAGGAGGAAATAAAATCCTCTGATTCACTGGTCTCTCCTTCGCAGTGGGCCCTTGTGGGGTATGTGGGAGGGTGTCCTATGGAATGGCACTCCTTCCTCATTCCAGAGATTTCTATATACATTTGAGTATGCTAGGAATAAAAAAAAAGAGACAAAAAAAAGTCTTCATTTAATAGCCTTCAGAATGTTGCTCAGCAGGATTCAAAATTACAAAACACTGGCTTATGAAGCTTTAGCCTGGCGAACAAAAGTTGCTTTTCTGTTTTTGTAGTTTGTTCACACAAAGATCTTTAGACAGCTTAATCACAGATAATATAACCATCCCCTTGGCTTTGAGGATGCATGACTGAGAATGAACCCAGGGCCTCATGTGTGTGAAGCAAGTACTTTGCTATCGAGCTGGACTCCAGCCCCAGCCCCTCGGATGTGACTCCCATGAGTCCTAAGTTCTGAACTGTACATTGCAAGTCATTTAAAAAGCCTTTTCCCTTCTCTGTCCACATTGCTTTCCCTCAATCACCAGCTGAGGACCTAGAAAATAATTAAGTAGATTCTTAAGAAATGGTGGCTTCAAATTAACCCCTCTAGTTTTTCCCTCTTGACTGATGCTTCTACAATTCTGGTATTTCTGCATATTTATTATGGCCAGCTCTTTGGCAATGCATAGAAGAACTAATAAGTGGGGCATTGTTTAACAACAACATAATTCTGACACAGTCTATCAGTCATTTCTAGTTATTCACCACTATCTTGCCAGTAGTATTTTCGTAGAATACAACCTTCAGTGATGTAAATTAGAGGCTAATATGAGCAAGAGTAACACATAATTATCTCAGGATGCCTGAGCACAGTTGTCCTTTCAGAGGAAAGGGTCATAAACTCCTGGCTCACCCACTGAGTCACTGGTGACTCGGACAAGGTCACTCTGTTTACCAGGTGACGTGACTTACCACCTTTGTAATATAGTGTCAGTAATGTCAAGAGCATTTTCTATTCCGTTTCTGGAATGAATAATAAAACAGATTACTCTCAGTGAAGTAAGGGCTGAGTAAGGAAACAACATAGACAGATACCTTCAGGTGGGTTAACCGATCCTCCCACGTTGGCAAGTTTGGCCAGAGATATTACTTAGAAGCAACTTATACACAATGGATTAGCTTTCCTTTTCACATCTCAAACTTCCTGTACATGCACAAACACGGAAATAACTACAAGGAAAAAACAGCACTCTGGAGAGTGCACACTCACCCTCGAAAAATCTGACTCACTAGAGGGAAATACTGTTTTATTTCATCCATCACAACACTCAGAGTTCTAAACAGTAGACTAAGGAGGAAATGTACACACAGTTTTGGCAAATACTGAGCATGCAAATGACTTGATGAATTATAAATTATGACTCTTAAGGGAGAACTTTTAGGGTATTTCTTACAAGGATAAAAAATGTTTTATGGGATCTAAAAATAATTAGATGAAATTTAAACACACTTAATATAGTACAGGCAGGGTCTCAAGTTAAAGGAAATTCCAGTACTGTGTATGGAAACACTCTCTTTTACAAATAGAAATGCTTTGCATAGTAAGTCTTCTTGAATTTCACATGTAGACTTTCTAAGGGGACACTGACTTCAGGTCACTGGCTCTGAAGCAAGACTCAGATTACAGGATAAACTTCCAGATGCTCCCATGCCCTGTGTTCTTGGCCTGCAACCCTGTGTTCCATCCCTCCAGCCCTGAGTAGAATTATATCTTTATCCCTCTCAAGCTTTCCCTGTGTGAGGGAACAAACCTGAGAACAGATTGCTTAGCACAGCAGAGGTTTGTTCTTTTGGTAAGATTAAAACTAGAACTCAAAATAACTTGGGGTACTGTCACAGTGACCTCAATAACCTTCTCCTGGCTGCTTCTGAATGTTTGAGAACCTCCTAAAACTGCCATGATCAAATGTTAACCTCCCAAGTTAAGGTATTAGAGGGCAGGGCCCTTTGGGAGGTGGCAGCCTCGTGACTATGCACCTCCTGAATGGGATTAGTGCCCTGAGTCAACAGGCCTTCCACTATGGGAAGTTGCAGTGAGAAAGTTACACTGAGAAGATGTGTACGTATAAAAAAGTGGGCCCTTACCAGACACCCAATCTGTATCCACCTTCATCTTGAACTTCCTAGGCCCAGCATGGTGAGAAATGACTTCCTGCTATATACAGGCTACCCACGTTTTCTTGTAGCTGTTATTGTAGCCAAAAGGGACTATGCTCTGTTCTTAAGGTGTCCACTTTTCCTTCTTCCTCTCTCACCAGCAAGTTCATTGTCGCGTGGACCTGTGCTAGAACATTGGCTCCATTCACAGACCTTTCTGTCAGTGGGTATGGCCTGACTTCCCAACTCAGGTGTGATACTCAGAAAGCCATCTATAAAGCTCAACGTGGCTCAGACGTGAACATTTTTAAGGAGAACTTAAGTTTGACATTCTACTGTGGGTTAATATGAAAAAAAAAAATAGCTGTAAGTGACAAACTTCACTTCCCCCTGTTATGAGAAAGCTCGTCAGCGAAAGTACAAAATTCAGGGCTACCTTTTTGCTTCCTGTCTCCAAAGATTTTCAAAATAAATGGAAAGACATACACAGAAGACTATATTGATAGACTCAAAGCACTTCGTAACCTGTGGATGATCTTATTAGTCATCCACTCAAGCACATATCTGTTACCTGTTGCTATATTTTGCAAATGTGTGTCTTTCACATTATCAAATTTTTTATGATCAAGTTTAATTCTTTAGTTGTTGTGTTTATTTTGAGACAAGGTCCCATGTAACTCAGACTGGGCTCAAACTTGCTTATGCACACCCAAAGGTGACCTTGCACTTCCGATCCCCTGGTCTGTCAACCCACCTGGATTCTGCAGTGCAAGGGACTGAACTCAGAAGCTCATGCACACAAGACAGCACCCTATCCATTGAGCCATGTCTCCATTCCACAATGTTTCAGAAGGACACAGCAAGGCTGTCCCATCTTCCTAACAAATTGAAGCTAGCAATATCTTCTTATTGATTATAATTATTATTTTATTGATTACTATCTACAGGATATTAATTTATTTGTTGATTTTTATTATAAATAGGAATTGTGCTCTTTGGACAATTGCTTGCTTACTAAAGAAAGCTCTGGGCAAGGCTCACCCACAGAGCAATCACATAAGTACAACTGCTCAGAGCAAAGCCCTGAACTCCACCTTGAATTTTTGGTTTGTGTAAAAATTTTCAAAATTTCTATCTTCTTTAAAGAAATAAATTTAGGGGAAAAAATACTTTGCTGCAATGAAATGTAATAATTTTTTTTTAACCAACAATACCACTTCTCTGTATTTTCTGTTCCAGGTGCACGAAATTTGATTGTTCTCTCCTAATTGTCAAAGTTGATTCAGAGAGTGAACTGTCAGATGAAGTCATCTGGACTGGTTATCTTCAGGGGATGTCAAGATTATAAGTCAATGGCTTCTAAGTTCATATTTTAAAATAGAAAGCAAATTAAATAGACAGTGACCACATTTTCATGAGTAAGATAACTAGTATTAGTCATTTAAAATGTACAAGTGTAAAAGCTTTTGGTACAAAAATTTATTACTGCATTAGTATGTTCAAGTATAAGTCATAAAAAAACTAATATACTTTACATAAATAAAACTTTAACGTAAATAAAAACTTGACAATAAATGCTGAGATGGGTAACCATGTGGAAGAATAATTAAGTCCAAACCAGGGCAACTATCGTCATTTTCCTACAATGGCACTTTACTGAGCCCCATCAGTATGCTTAATACACATTAAAGTGCAAAATGCAGTTATATAATGTGACTTGTATGTACATGTTTTCAGGGTTCACCATTTCGTACTAGATAACCAGTGGGGGAGGGGGTGTCTTCCCAGGGAAAACTATCTCTCATGCTCTCAGCATCCCTTAGTTCCTTGTCTATGGTTGAGGCCCTGTGGGATTTCCCTCTGCATGTTAGCATGTCTGTTAGTGGCATCCCTGTTTACAGCTTGTTTAGGCAGGCACATTGTTGAGACTTCATGGGTGTAGCCTTCCCGGCTTTTCTAGGAGATGTAATCTCACAGCACACTTCCTGTTCCTCTGGTAGGTTATATTTATCTGTTTAGGGATAGTTAAGAAACTATATGACAACAATTAAAGAAGAAGAGGACATGAATTTGAGAGAGATCAGGAAGTACCTGGGAGTGGGTGGAGGGAGGAAAGGAGCAGGAAGAAATGACGTAATACTTTAATTTCAAGGTTTTTGACATGCACGAAGCAAAGCCTGGGGAGCTGACAGCAGAGTCTTCTGATTCGGAGCAATCCCTGTAATTACAGCCTAATGGATTGAAAACCAGGAAATTTCCTTTACTGTATCAGAATGAACAGCATTTAGACACAGAGCTCACAGAGGAAACTCATAGATCACAGACCTTTTACTCCTAAGAGACAACACAAAAGTTGTCTTGACATTTTTGATATGACATTCAAGCCACAATCCACGTAAGAGACAACTGATGTGCTAGACTTCATTAAAATTCAAAATGTTTGTTATCCAAGAGATGCTGACAAGAGAGAGTGAAAAGACAAGCTATAGAATGAGAGAAAAAAAATGTTCACGAGGCATACCTAATGGACTGCTATCCAATATAAAGAATTCTCAAAACTCATCAGACTTCAAAACAAAACCCTGATTTAAAAAGGAAACAAAGACTTTAACAGTTACCCCACCAACTAAGATATGCAGATGAGAAAATAAGCTACAGGAAAAAGACTCAATATGACAATGTCATCAGGGAAATGCAAACTGGAACAAAGCATTACCACCACACACCTATTAACTTCTAAGAAAGGCCACATCAGTAACTCTGACAACACCAAATGTCAGCAGGGACATGGAGCAACAGGAATGCCCGTTCACCGCTGGTGGGAGCAGGAAGCACAGCAATGCTTTGGAAGACAGTGTGCCAGATTCTTAGGGAACTAAATATATTCTTACCGTAGGAGCCAGTGGTAATACTCCTCAATGTTTACCCCTAAGTTGAAAATGTTATGGCCACACAAGCACTTGCACATGGATGTTTATGGAAGTCTTATTCATAATTGCAACAACTTAGAAACATTACTATGTCCTCGCACATTAAGTAAATTGGGATAAATAACCTGGCTCACCCATAAAAAGGAGGTATCATTTGGTCCAAAAATGAAATGAGTTATCAAGCCACGGAAAGATATGGAGCCAGCTTAAATTAATATTATTAACTGAAAGAACTCAGTCTAAAAAGGGTCCATATTGTATTATTATGATCCTACATAATAATAATTATGTTATTTATTATAGAAATATTGTTATAGTATTAATATTATAGACATATAACACATTATATAACATTCAGGAGAAGATAAAACTATAAAAAAAAATCTATGGTTGTCAGATATGGGAGAGAAGGCTGATGAGGCAGAGCACAGGATTTTTACGGCAGTGAAAGTACCCTAGATGATACTATAATACTGTTCTCTTACACATGTGATTAGTTGCTCCCCAATTTTTGCCACCATAAAAGTGGCAGTATACATACTTCTTTTACCTTCTTCTACTTCTGAAAATGAAAGCATTGGTGTTAAACACTAATAAATGTCAGGAAAGGAATTCAGTGATATCAATCAGTTCACATCCTCACCTCACCCCTGTACCTACCCTCACACTTTCAACACCAGACACTTCCTGCCTCTGCACGTCACTATCTGTTCTGTAATCTTCCACGGTGCCTCAAGCTTCTAGGAGATTAAAAATATTCATCAGACTGGGGATGCGGCTCACTGATAACATGCTTGCCCAGCATGCATGACGCCCTGGGTTCCTTCCTAAGCACTGGATTATCTAGGCATGGCGGTGCATGCCTACAAGCTTAGCACCCTAGAGGCGAAGGCAGGAGAATCAGAAATTAAAACTCATTCTCAGCTACATAGCAAGTTCAAGACTGGCCTGATTTGAGAAGAAAAATAAGAACAATTTTTTAGCAATGTTTCGGGTATTTGTTCTTAATATTTTCCATGATGAGAAGGCTTTAAAATGTTTCTCTTCCTCTGCCTGTAGTCAGACTCCCAAGAGAAGGATTGCTGGGAAATAATATCTAAGTCATAAATATATGTATTATGATCATAAAATAGCCCATAGCTACTTGATAGGTGTTGCAAAATTGTGTTTCTGAGACATATTAGTTTATATTCAAGTGTTCGTTTTCAGATTATAGCACTTGATGCCATAATACATTACCTTCTTGCCCTTCGGGGAGCTAGGGCTTGTTAACTCAAGTTCAAGAGCATGCTTCACCCCTGACCGCTGCCTCCAAGATCCATCATTTTAAAAAGATTTCCCATTATTTACTACTTTCAACAACAAAGTATCACATGGCAGTCTAATTAATTCTTACTAATGAAGGTAAAGGCTTTATTGTTTATCAATACCATTTTCTTGTTTGTCAAGAATTTGGTCAGATTCTTGGCTCATTTGTTTACTGAAAATTTTAAACTGTGTGGTTTATCCCAGAGTAATAGCCACAGATAATCTTTGACATACTTTTGGTACTTCTCTTTCTTCTCAAAGCTTAAAATTTTAAAGTACCTCAAAAGATTTCAAATGCTTTTTAGCCTTTTTTAAAATCAGTTTGCCATAGGGTGTGCCCTAATAGATAACTAAGCTTTTGAAGTGATTCATAGCCAACTGTTTACCCAAATACCACAAACTGACTTCCCCATTTTCTCCCAGCTCTTTTCACATAAATTCTTATGCATGAGACTATATTGCTGGACGTTTTTTATTTTATTCATTTACTGTGCATGTTTTTAAAAGCAAGGCATACTTTTGTCAGTTTTGTCACGTGTTCTGATTTTAGGCCAGGCAATTTCAGTAAATTTCATTGATAGAATTTTTCCCGTTCTTGCCTGCGGATATTATTCCATGTGAGTGTTGAAAAACTACAAGTATTGGAAAAGTCTGGTTAGATTTTGTAAAAGTGTTATAATTTGAATGGGAAATTATTTCCCTACAGGTTTATACTTTGGGCTTGCTGGCCTGCTAATGGGCTACAACGGGCAGTCATTGCAATCCCGAGGGCTTTGATCTGGTCAGTGGATTAATCCCTCAGTGGGTTCATAATCTGATGGCATGATCAGCAAGTGATGCAGAGTAGGAGGCGGGGCCTAAGTGCAGGAAGAGATGCCCTATGTGTCTCCTGCTCCTTCTATCCTGTAGCACTCGGCCACCACCATGAACTGAGCAGCTCTTCCCTCTTACTGCTATGACACTATCGTCACCGGCCAACAATCTACTAACGGTGGATGGAAACCCCAAAGCATTGAGCCACGATAGGTAATTGTTTCTTTTTTTCTCAGGGACTTGTCACAACAATGAAAAGCCTAAACTATAAATGAATTGAACTGTATCAGCCTCTACAGAAAGTTGCTCATCACAGCATCATTTTAAGTTTTAGACCTCACAATTTCACCCATGAGATCTCACCTCATCCACACACTCACACTAGAATTCCTACACTTTTACAATTTAAGCCAACATGGTTTTCTATTCATTTGAGATTGCCCATTATATTAAAGCCTACTTCCGCAACTTCTTGCTGGCCAACTTTAATATAAAGTGTGTAGATGCAGACATTTAACACATACATTACTCCCTTGTTCCTTTAATGTACAAACATTGTCATCTACGTATCAGAAGCCCTATGACTGAAGTCTATTCTTAGTGATTTCCATTTAGAATAAGAAAACACTACCAGTCTTACACTCAAAATAATGAAGCAAATAGTACTATGCCTTCTACCCTAAAATCTGAGGCCAAAATATTAAAAGAGAAAAATGCAAAAGCTTGGAATGAGTCTATAGAGAATGGTTGCTATAGGAAATGTAAGCTGTAACATGTGCCAAGTAGATCTTCAGTCTGACATTTTTTTAAAATGCCATTTCACTGTACACAGATATCAGATTGATAAAATGGATGGGGATGTTTAGAAAGAGGACATACAGATGCAAAGCAGAAAACACACCCAAAAGGAGAAAGCAGTTAAAAACTTTTTAATCATTATGAATTTTAATCCTGGCACTGCTATTTACATATTGCTGGCTGGGCTGTGTGGTAATACTATAAAGCTGATATTCTTCACTATTTGAATTTCTAAAAGCTATAAACAATGGCTCCATGTCAGTAGGTAGTGTTGGCTTGTGGAGTCATTTGTGAGCCATTTTTCCTCCTTCAGAAATTCAAGACCAGAAATAACTGCAAGAAAATTGCCTTTTCCTTCCACCAAAGTCTGTGGCCCTTCTGTGGCACACTGCATAGATGTCTCAGAGGATTCCCCAGTCCCTGGCCTTTCTGCACAAGTGCTCAACTCTAACAAGGTAATGGTCTTCTCAAAACATCAATGACAAGTGGCATAGTCCTCTATGTTGTCCACTATATTAAAAATTACTTGACTCTCTCACTGGGAAAATATAGTATTTATATAACTATCTGTTTTCCTATTCTATTGAATGAATATCTCAAGACTGAACATTTTAAGCAATATGAAAATCACAGAGGAAATACAAACACAAATAGGCACTCTCAGAGCACCAGGTGAACATCTTGCTCCAGGTCTTTACAAGCAGCAAACAGGGGTGAGGGAATGACCTGATGACATTATGAGAAGCTTCTCAGTGAAGCGAAACATGTTCACCAAGGCGTAAAGTCAGTTTATGTGCATGGCCAATGGGGACAGAGCAGAAACTTGGGACCATTCCAAAGAGGGGAAATACAGACTGACTAATCAGGGACACACCTAGTGAGACTATCTTTGAGCAAACCTTCACAGAGGAAGAAAGAATGTTTTCATCGGAAGACTTCCAAGGCTGCAACCACAAGATGAGTAACTGGGAGATCGCTAACTGATATCAGTAGCCAAATGATGTTTTCAGAGAACAGCAGGGCTATGGATATTCATGCAGTGACAACTATTTTACATTTTTAATATATATTATAACAGTCTGTATGAATACTAACCAACACTAAAGAAATGAGACAGATCATGGATATGATTCATAAAACTCAAAGAGCTTAAATCACCTAAGAACTGGTCAATATATTCATTAATTTAGAAAGAAAAAAACATTTTAAAGGGAGGGGTAGTTCCCATCTCACTACTAATAAAGCCAAGAAGAGAATGTGTATCTAAAATAAAAATGTACGAACAGACAAGGAGGTGGTTCAGCTGATAAATGCCTACCTACATGCAAGCATGAGGACCCCCCGAGAGCAGATCCTTAGCACCCACATAAAAGCCGAGCATGGGAGCCTCATAATCCCAGCATTTGGGAGGCAGAGGTAAGAGGATCCATGGATCTCATTGTGCAACCAGCCACCAAGTTAATCAACTCCAGATTCAGTGACACATTCCATTTCAACCAAATAAGGTGGAGAGTGATCCTGGAGGGCACCCAATGTTGATAGCTTCTACATGTATATACACAAATGTACACACAAACACACACATAAACACACACACACACACATGCATATACACACACAGAGAAATATATAAAAACACATACACACACACAAATGTACACAACACAAATACAAATGCACACAATACATAAATGCACATAACACACACAAATATACACAACACACACATACAGAGCAGTATCTTCAGCTTTCAGCTCACTAGATACCAAAGTCAAACTTGCAAGAACAAGGATTATTACCACGAACACGTTCATTCCAATCATCCATCAACCTGACACAGAAATGCTCAGGGAAGTGCTTGTTACTCAGATGTGCACCCTGTCTGAAACGTCAGCGCAGAGGTTGCCTGCAGTTTGGAGTCTGACATGCCAGTCTGCTGTCAGTTGAGTGACAGCTGTAAGACAGTCCTCCAACTCCTGACGTGGATAGTTCAGAATGCCAGTTTAAAAAAAGAAAAGTGGTATTGAAGGATAAAGGCTGCTGGAATTTCTAGATAAGACAGTAAGAATCTCACTAACGGTAAAAATTAATGAGGATGCTAAAAATGGAAATTTTATATATAGATTTGTATAGATATGTGCTTTATTAACAGCATAACCTATCACATATATGCATGTAGTTAAGTGTTGGTTGTCACTATTAAAGTAGAAGTTACATTTATTTTAATTTGTATTATTTTGGAGCAATTCAGAAGTTATTTCTATTCTAATTTGTCCTAGTTTGGGTCAAGACAGTATTTTCAATCAACTCTGGATATTCTTACTTGTAATGATATGCTCATCACTTAATCTGGGTATGGTTTTTAGGAATCATTTCAAATCACTCAGAGCCAGAGCTGTGCATAAGCTACAGTTAAATCCAGAAAGGGTGTCACAATAAACAGAGATCTGCATCCAGTCAAAGTTCAGAGACTAAGAGACTGCGGAGTCTCGGCCCTAGATGGAACATCTATGCCATACCTCCTCCTCCCAGGGCTCTGGGGGCATCACAGGGCCAGAAAGGTTGGACAAAGCCCAAGTGGAAATGCAACAGAGCAGCTTCTCACATGGACTCACAACCATTGTGACAGCATGCACAGGATCTGTGCAGGAGGAAGCCAGACAAAATCCCAGCATGCAGTGGGGAGATGACCAGGAAGCCCCAACCCTCCTGAGGAACTAGTAGCAATTGGTGCTACTGGGAAAGGGAGAGTCAGTTTTCTTCAGGGATGCAGCACCTGAGAGGCTACCCATGCTCCACTAATCCTATACACATCACATGCTGGCGGCACTAAGTGAACAAACTGTATTCAATGAAAAAAAAAAAAAATATATATATATATATATATATATATATACATGAAATGGGAGGGTATAATGGGTGTGAGAGAAGAGGGCTTGGAGATGAGGAAATGGGGGGTAGACTTTCTCAAAACATAAACGCATCTATGAAACTCAAACACAAAAAAGGAAGAGGTGCCACCATCAGACATGTTTAATCACATACTCTGAGCAATAGCTAATCGTTAGAAATATGTAACCCACAAAGAGACCTCTCTAAATAGATCATCTACTTAGGCTACATACTCTCATAAACTAAACAAAACTACATTTCATAGACACATTTTTGTAAAATGTCATCTAATTTCTCAAGATTGTGGAGCTTAGGATCATGGATAGCTATTTTCTTCAAACTCTTATGTAGTCAGACTCAGAGATAAGGTAGTTTTCAGCTCAGATGCTTCTCAAATAAAAGCATTTTCTCTCCTCTGTCTTCTGAATACATGAGTAAACACTTAAATCATACAGTTTTCAAATCGAGATAATTTCCCCTCTACCATCCTTGAACAGACCATGCAGTCCAATTACATGAGTTTAAATATTACTCAACAAGGACTGTGAGCACACAGCTGAGGAGTCAAAATATTCTTTCAACTTCATGTATGGCCCTGGGGACGCTTTTCCTGGTATACATTAGGTAAAACTACATAAAGTTGACATTTCTGTAAATCACAACTGGTTTAATGCCAGTAACTTCATATGGAGTGAATTAATGAATTATGATATTCTCAAACAAAGGAGTTTGGATAGCTGCTAACAAGGCTGGTTTCCATGGCCATCTTTCTAACAATTTGTAGCTATACCAAGTGCTATAGTTTATGCCAACCTAACCTGGTGTTGAGCACAGCAGCTCCATGAATCAGGCAGATTAAATGCCCTGATCCCTGCTGTGCAGACGAGGAAAATAAGGCTCAAGCATTAAACCACTTGTAAATGTAAATAAAAATGTAAAAAAAAAAAAAGTCACTTGTGTGAACATCCAAAGGTAATGGGCAAAGGAATCCAACCCTTTCACTTGGAATCTTTATTGCAAATAGCATCCTTCAAAGAGAGAATCAAAAGCATCTAAGGGCAGCTTGTAGACCAGCATGATGGTACACACTGGGCTACCGTCACCAAAAAGAAAGAAAACATGTAGGTTCTAGTAGTCCACTCCCAGAGTTCACATGTGGGCAGATTCCATAAATATCTACGTGATAAGAGTCTAGATTGGAATTATCGAGTGCTTTCAAAAAATGTGGGTGGGTACTCAAGTACATTCTTTTAATTTATTTGCCTTCTTCTGCCACCCATACTTTCCTCCAGAATTTTACCCTTTCCCTCACAGGCCTTCTCTTATCCACAAAGGTCCCATATCTGGTTAACTGTACTATGTAGCCGCTGGAGAGTCAAACACTTCACAAAGCCACCCATGTAGACCCTACACCATCAATCAGGGCACCAGCCTGGTAACTTCTGGTTACCACAGCCTGGAATGTAGCTAAATAAACAGTCAATGACTCAAATCGATTTAGGTAGTGTAATCACCCCCACTTAAACCTAAAGAAAAACTTGCCGCATGTCTTACTAATGAAAAGGATCTTTTATATTCATTTTAAAATAAGCCAATTATATACAGTGTGGGCTATAGTCAGATATAATCACCCTCCTCCTCAACTGTCTGCCCATAAAGCAATAACAGACTCTTGTTTATTTACTAATTAAAAATAATATATATTTTACCAACACTATCTTTAGATACCAAGACCGATAACCCCTTCTCTACTGTCTCATACCATGAAGGTGTCAACTTGCAGGGCTCAAATCTCACTTTGGACCAAGGACACAAACCTGTGACTGTGGAGAGCATGCCTTAAATACTTACTCACACAACAGAATACCATTTTCTAGAGAGGCTCGAAAATCCTTTGTTTCAAAAGTCTTCTCAGTTACAGCCTGAAAGACAGATTTGGGTATTAAGTAAATAGGGACAAGGAACAGGTAAATTCACAATTTTATTGACTAATAATAAGCATTTAATGTTTTATCTGAATGATTTGCATGTATCACCAAAAGTCATCCCTTATAGGAAATTGTGTACTATACTGTGTTACAACCATGTTAGTGTGAATAAATACACAGAAACAACTAAATAAGCATTTCCTGTAGTGTAATTGTTTTATTGGATGACAAAAGTTACAGAGGCCATGAATTTGAAAAAGAGCAAGGGTAAATGGGATGGCTTAAAAGAAGGAAAGGGAAGGGGGAGTGATGTAATTATACTATAATCTCAAAGGGAAAAATATTTTTTAAAAACTAAATTTCCAATAAGTTTCCAAAGAGAAACTATGGATGATTCAGTAAGAGTAAATATACACAATTTAAGATATAAACTTGAAATAGCATTTACATCTGTACATCATTTATCTCAATTCCATCCTTAAATTCCTCATTTCATTACGTAGCTAAATAGCAGAGGGATGATTCTCAAACTTATTCATGAAGACGCCCAATTTGTCATTGTAAGCACTAGTTATTTTCATTGTGTATGTGTGTGAGAGTGTGAGTATTGTGTGATGTGAGCATGGTGCATGTACACGATGGGGGGGGGTGCACACCTGTATATACACCTGCAGGCCAGGTGTTTCCTACTTTACTATGCTCTGCCTTCTTCCTTTAAGACAAGGTCTCTCCCTGGGAGTGGAGCTGGGCTCATAGCCAGCAAGCCCCATGATCCCCTTGTTGCCTCTTGTCTCTGCCACCACAGTGCTAAGGTCACAGTCCCACATGCAGCCATGTCCAGCTTTTGACTTGGGTGCTAGGATCTGACCCCCCATCTTCATGCTGAGAAGCAAGCACTGTTACCTGCTGAGCCATTTCCTCAGTCCCGAGAGCTGTCTACTGAAGCACCCTAAGGAGATTTCTAAACCCTTCACAGAATGACAAGATGAGGCAAAATGGCAAATGCTTGGAATGGACAATTCCCAGCTGTCAGGCTATCCATTGTTACCCCCAGCAATGGTCTTAGGGAAGCATCTAGGAAAAAATAACTAGATTCAGTCTCTAGAGGAAGGACATGTTGGAATGGGTAGGGAGCTCCACAGGGGAGATGTGAAGGCAGAAAAGGGGAGATAACAATGGAGGGAAGCAATTTCTAAAGTAGCTCCTGTGCTCATGTTCTCAGCCCCAGGCTTGTGACAGCAGCTACTGCCTCCCCAGATAAGGATTTAGTACCTGGCAGCAGGAAACCTTGTCCTACCTGCCACTCTGGAGAAAAATACATTGCTGGAATCAGGAATTTGCAAGCCATGAATCTTGCATCCCAGGTCAGCTAAAGGGATCAGGCACATGATGCAATAATATTCACCATATTCCACCTAACCCACTGCCACTGCTGCTGTCTTTGCAATTCTCCTAGAACTCTTAATTCTAGAATGTTCCATAATGCCCAAAATTGTTACAGCCAGATAGTAGGTCTGGTAAGTTAGGTAAGAAATTCACAGATACTTTTCTACTCAAAGTTAGAGCATGGTGATGTGTGTCTATATTCCATAAGACACACACACACACACACACACACACACACACACACACACACACACACGGAGTGGGTAGAAGGGAGAGAGATTGACTTAGTTTCTCAGAAGGTGGTTTTATAAGAGTCTGGCCAGGCTGTGATAGCCTCATACCCAGGAAGAAATAGAGGGTCCTTCTCCATTTACAGCAATCACATGTGTAAACCACACAGCTGCATAAGTTGAACATGAGCCTGCTGCCTCTGTTCCTGCTGGAAACAGAGCTGAAGATTAATAATAAAGAAGCAAGTAGCTCTTCTGTCTCGGAGCTCAGTCACAGAAGTAAAGACAGTATTTAAAAGCATAGTTTAAAAAAAAAAACTGTGTACTAGACAGAATGATGTGCTCCTTGGAGAATTACCTTGAGTGGCCCACCCAAGGATTAGCTCAAATAACCTGTGCAACCAACTGCAGAATTTCCCCATGAACATATCAGAAACAAACTCAAAGTGAGGGTGGACCCAAGTATGGAAAACATAGAGACAGCTAATTCTTCAGGAATCTCCTATCCATAGTCAAAGAGCGAGACCCAGAAATGCCCAACACAGTCAGAGTCACTATCTCTAGTCTAAGCAAAGCCCTTGGGAGCACTCATAAAGGATAGTCATGACATTCTCAAGCCATCTAGATGAAAAATGGTGATCTAGAAAAAAGGCTGTGATCTGCAGCCACAAGGAGAGCAATGAAAAATGGCAGTCACCACAGTGCATGGCCAGTCCAGAGAGGAGAGGGTAGCAAGTGACAGGAGGGAAGGGGCTTTACAAAAGTCACACAAAGCTAAGCTCAACCCCACTTTCACCACCTAAGAGCTATGAGATCTTAAACACATTAAATCACTTCACCCAAGTCTAGCAATCTAAAGCAGGGAAAAGAATCACATGATCATTCATATGGAAAGGCTACCAAAGAGTGTCCACCTAATCCATAACATGAGCCAATCCTGAAGTTATCACTTGTACATACTCCAAAAGTTTAACATATTTATATAGCAAGGCTGAATTATGCCTAGAATCCTATTTAATAAAGTCAAGATGCTGAAACAGAGCTTTTCAGAAACCCCAACTACCCAGAAGACTTCATTTTAAAAGATTACAGGAAGGGGGCTGGAGAATTAGCTCAGTGGTTAAGAGCTGCTCTTCTAGAGGGAGGACCCAGATTCAATTCCCACCACCCACATGGTGCCTCACATCCATCTGTAACTCCAGTCCCAGGGGGTCTAGTGCCCTCTTCTGGCCTCCTCAGGCACTGCACACACATGATGTATGTACATGGGCACTTAATTTTTTAATGAAAATAAAAATTACAGAAAGATAAAATCCTAATATGATTTCCAGACATTTTTCCTATGTCAAAATACTAACATACTCAGTCTTCCATAAATTTAAATAATGATAAGACCAGACTTTATACTGTACTTAGAAAAAATAGATTGAGTATACAAACTTGACTAAGTTATTTTTATTTACTTGTATGCAAACGTTCATGTTTATGTGCATACATATGTATGTGTGGGTATGTGGGTGTCCACTCAGGCCAGAAGAGGATGTCAGATTCCTCTACAGTTGAAATTTCAGGCAGTTATGAGCTGACTGGTGGGTGCTGGGAATAGTATCAAGTGCTCTCAACTGTTGAGCCCTCTCCCCAGCCCCTAGACAAAGAGTCTTAATAACAATCTGTGTGTCAGGGACATGAAAATCTGTCAGGCTTGGTAACTATAGTAACTAAAGAAGGCCAGCATCTCAAAAACAATTTGTGCTGTGTATCAGAAGTCTTAAGTCTGGGGCAAGACATATGTCTCAGTGAGTAAAAGTGATTGTGGCCAAGTGTGATGGCTTTAGTTTGATGCCCAGAACCCACATGGTAGACAGAGGGAACCTACTCCTGCAAGGTATCCTCTATCCTTCCCATGCAGGCTGTGGTATAGTATGTATGCAACACACACACACACACACACACACACACACACACACACACACACACA
>CABHPQ010078112.1:22028-32979 GCA_902168405.1 Peromyscus aztecus
ACACACACACACACACACACACACACACACACACACACACACACACAAAGTCTTAAGTCTGTATAGGCTAGGCCAGAATGACCAGGTCTAGGAATTTGCACCAAGACAGCTACACAGAGACATACAAAATTAGCTGCACAACATCATAGAATAGATAACAGTTGCAAACATCTTAAATTGCCCAGCAATAGGAAACTGCTTAGAATATGATACACCCAGAAAAGTAGACAAAATTTCAACTCATATCATGAAAATAGATTTATCTGTTGTAAACAATCCTTAAAATATTAACTAAAAAGCAACTTACAAAACATATGATTTTGGTCCCAATTTCTATAATTCTATAAGAAAATGTCATACAAATACAGACATAAGCAGACTAATAAAAATTATCCATAAGTGGTGGAATAAGAGCTATTTTAGGTTATATTCTTTATATTCTTTAACAATCATAGGTGTTTGTGCAATATATAGATTGATTTTGAAAGAGCAATAGTCTAAAGAACTCAGACTGCATCGGGCATAGGCAAATTCCTGTATTTCCTACGAGAGAGAGAGAGAGAGAGAGAAAGGCACCAGGTTTTTTTGTTTTGTTTTGTTTTTCAAGACAGGGTTTCACTATGTAGTCCTGCCTGTCCTGGAACTCACTTTGTAGACCAGGCTGGCCTTGATCTCAGAGATCTGCTTGCCTCTGCCTCCAGAGTGCTGGGATTAAAGACGTGCGCCACCACCGCCTGGCAGGCACCAATTTTTACAGTAGGTAATTTCTCATTATCTATGCAACTCACACAGCAGTAAATTCAGTCCTTATTATTATTCTCACTTTACCAGTAAGAAATGTAAAGGTCAGAAGCTTAACTTTCCAGAAAACCATCCCACACAAGAGACTCTAAAACTCACCAGCATCTCACGGCACCCAGTAGGAGTGGCAGCTGCGGCAGATGATGGGGGTAGGAAATACATAAATGAGTAATTCACTGTGTTCAAGCTACTTAGATTTGAGACATCCAAATTAATGTACTTCACCATTACACCTTCAAAATGAATTCTCAAGTCTGAGAGTTTAAATGGCAACTCAGATTTTTAAAGGTTCATTGTTTTTAATAGTCGGACTTAAAAGAAGTGCATTGTCTTAACACAAACTGAGTGTGCGCGCGCACATATGTGTTCATGTAGGAGAATGAAAATAAAACTTGGATACTCTAAAATTTCATTCAGTGAAAATTCATTTTGAATACTTTAAGCTTCTCTAGACAGTTTATGAATATTAGAAAAACGTGTATACTGTGAATGGTGGTGGTGCACGCCTCTAATCCCAGCACTCAGGGGGCAGAGGCAGGCAGATCTCTGAGTTCTAGGCCCTCCTGGTCTACAGAGTGAGTTCCAGGACAGCTAGAGGTACACAGGGAAACCCTGTCTCAAAAAAAAAAAAAAAAAACTAGGAAGGGAGGGAGGAAGGAAGGAAGGAAGGAAGGAAGGGAGAGAGGGAGGAAGGGAAGATGTGTGTACTATATATAGACTGGCTATCCCATCTCAGTAACTCAAAGAAAACTGATTAATTTTTGAGCAGCAGTTTCTACATCCATATAAAAGTAAAGCCAGCTCTAACCCTGCCTGAAGAACTAAAGGGAAATGATACAAAACTCTAAGATGTTTCAACCAAGGACAGCATAAACTGCAGTAAGAATTGCTTTTAATCCAAGAGCCCACCTGAGCTGCATTCCTGTAGGTCACTCCCCAGCATCTCCAGCTGCCCGGGTAAGGCCAGGTGAGGATTCTGGTGCCTGTGGGCCTGTGTTTAACTCCTGCTCTGCCACACCAGTAACTGTACACGCTGCTTCACCAGTTTGCATGCTCATCCGTGAAATGGAGACCAAAGGTGTCTGTCTCGTGGAGTTAGGCTCAGAATTGATGAGATGATACACATGAGCTCCCCGGAGCTTGCCTCGTTCAGAAGCGGTCTCTAGCTATTCCGGCAGTAACTATCCAGCCAGAGATCAACCGTTACCATCATTCTGCAGGAGAGAAAAAGCTGTGTCCTCGAAAATGGGTGTCTAATTTTCAAGGTATTAACATAATATTCTTTACTTAAACTGACTCCAGATTATAAAAAGCTACTAAATCAATCCTGTATCTAAAAACATTGTAAAAAAATTATAACAATCTGTAAAACACCTCATAGGATGGTGAGGGCAGTTTGTTTTTAAAAATTAAATTATACTTTCGAATGAGATCCCATCCTTACATTAGGGAGAATGAATATTTGAGAGAAATCGGTGATCTAAAAGAAGTTCCCGTTTTGAAGGAATGTATTTGGCAGTTTTAGTCGTTTGGGTCTTCAGTGATTGTGAGCATTACTCATTAGTAAGCTATTTAAGGTGTGATACATTTTACGCAATGAGACTGTGATTCACAGGATTAAGTAAATAGAGACCACGGGCTTTCCACTTAAGTTATCAAACAAACAGGTGTGATCACCTTATAGTCAGCCACACCTTCCCTTCTGCACCATCCCCCCTCCCCGTCCTCCCTCCCTTTCCTCCTCCTCCTCCTCCTCCTCCTCCTCCTCCTTCTCCCTCTCCCCTTTCCACATGGTCTAGTTAAATAAAATCATCCTCACTTTCAATAATTTAAGAACACACTCTCAGAAGGACAGGGTTTAAACTCAGATCTGTTTCACATCACACCTTGTAGTCCTGGTTAAGTCACAGCTGAGACCCCTCATTGTCAAAAGGAGAGAAGTATTTGCCCTCTCTCCTTCACAGTGCACAGAAGATACTTGAAAGCCCTTAGCCTGCTCTAGAACAAAAGGACACCCTGTGGCCCAGGCTCCTTCCGCAGGCATGTGTCCCCAGGTGCTGTGTGGTCAGCCTGCTGAAAGGAAGCCATGAGTGACAGGCCCAAGCTGGGGCTCCTGGCTGAGATGCCTGCTGGAAGTCATAATTAAGCTAATGGAGTAGAGGAGGGACAGAGCTGGCGCCAGGACACATTCTGCAGAGCACTGTCGCCAAACCTGTCTAGCCGCCTGCCTCCAAACATTAATAGGGAGTTTCTAAAGGGCAGAGCTTGTGGAAGACCTTAATAGCTAACGACACAGGCAACAACTGTCAAGTTCACAAGTATTCCAAAACACCATTTCTTTTGCTATGAAATAAATAAATGGGAATTACCTTTGGAACCCTTTGTCTGGTCGATGTTTTACTCTAATCCTTGCACCGGATAAGATTTCCACAAATGCGAGCAACAACTCCCCCAAAACTCTGTAGCTAAGGTCTAACTCTGGCCATATGATCAGCATAACTTAAATCCAAACATTCTAGAAACTTCTCAAAGACCATTTCATGTCCATCTGGTTATTAGCAAAACACCTACTAAATGCCAATCAGCAAGCTCTTGTCTTAAGATCTTTCACATGATCTAATGCAGCCAATGAAAGGTGTCTACAATCCTGAAGACTGAATCTGTCACATATTTGTGCAAGTCAAGATTACAGAAATACAGGGCCAGTGTGCATTTGTTTTAGAAGGAATGGGGCTAGGGGGTCATTTGCTGACCAACTCTAGGCTTCAGTTGCGCTAACAGCTGATTCCAAATTGTCACCTCATACTTGACTTAGCAGCTACTAGATCATGGTACTTAAAATATATAAGCTTGAAGCTAGAGAGATGGCTCAGCAGTTAAGAGCATTGGCTGCTCTTCCAGAGGACCCAGATTCAATTCCCAGCACCCACATGGTAGTTCACACCTGACAGTAACTCCAGTTCAAGGGCTTCTGACACCCTCATACAGGTGATACATGCAGGCAAAACATTGAACATAAAATAAAAAATAAATTTTTAAAACAATATATATGTTCATCCTGTCAATCATTTCAAATTCCAAGGAGCATTTGACATTAGAAGGTGTAAGAACCACATTTTGAAACAATTCACAGCAGACAGATCTGCCTTCATTTTCCAGTTGGGTGATAACTGGATTTCACATTACGAATGACTTCCTAATGAGATGAGTCCCTCCTCAAGTAGAAGTTGCAGGCTTCCCGGCACAAAGGGAGCTGGCAAGTTTTTCTGTCTCTAAAACTGGCAATGAGCTCAAATCACCCCCTCTCTCTTTTGTTCATTTTGGAATCAACCACTGCATGAGTCCCATGACTCCACAAAGCAACACACTCTCCGGTGACAATCCACGAATCCTGTCTATCATTTTCTATGATGCGGTGACTTTTGACAGCTCTCTCTGGCTACACACACCCAAAACTCACAGATACAAGGATTATGACTCACAGCACCCATTAGACAAAGATATAACTCAAAGAGAACAAGTGTCTACCTCATACCTCTCTTCCTTTTTCAAAGCAAAATTACTGAAAAGGTTATTTTCGGTGCTAGCTAATTTTTCCCCAAAAGAGAGGTCTTACCTTGTAAATTATGCTCACAGAGAGCAATCCTCCCTTCCAAAGGATTAGGAGTCAGAAACTTAGATGGGAATCTAAAACTCCTTAAACAATGAAAATAAACCTCCTGATTTTTCCTGGCCTTGGTTCCCTCAGCTAAAAAACAAGTCAAATATGATGCCGTCTATTCTCTCTCTGTGTGCTTTGGGACTCATCACCCTTCCTGATTTTATGATTTGAATGTGAAATGTGTCCCATAGGCTCATGTGTTTGAACATGTGCTCCCTAGACGATGGTGTTGTTTGGGGAGGTCCTAAAAATTGGGAATATTTAGGAAGTGCAGCCTCGCCAGGAAAAGTGGGCTGATGGGTATCAGCTTTGTGGTTTATAGCTTGCCCTGCTTCTTATCAAGACTCTGCTTCCAGGTCCACGTAGGAACCAATCAGCAGGCTCAAGCTCCTGCTTCCACAGCCTGGAGCAGCTCCCACTGACCTTTCCTGCTATGATGGATGAGACCCCCTTCAAACCATGAGTCAGAATAAATCCTTGTCCTGTAAGTTCTTCCTTGTCAGGTATTGGGCTATAACAAGCAAAAAAGTAACTAACATACCCCAGTTTATATATAAAGGAATGTGAGTGACTTTTCTTTATCTATAAAGAAAAGCTAAGACTCTCAGGTCAGTGAGTATTGAATATCAAATAAGAATGTGCGTGTAAGCACTTGGTGAACTCTTAAGTCTAGTGAGCAGCCTACCTCCTATCCTTCAGGCATCCCAGTCTATACCACATGCTCTGTGTCACTCAACTTTTCTCACTGGCTAAAATGTAGCTGACCTCTGCATGCTCATTGCTCATGTGAAATCCAATGACTCATCTTAGGAATAAGTATAAGCAAGAAGATAAAACTTCTGGTTTCATGACAAGTGGGTCTCCAGGGGCAAGAAAGCAGCCTTGATTCCTCTAGTCAACTTATTGACATGGCCATCTACTACACAGGTGTGAACAAAGCCTAGCTCTGCCAGCCACTCAGAAAAAACACAAAAGTCAGTAAAACCACGTTACTCTGGTATCCTGGTTAGTTGTATTCAACTTGGCACAAGCTCAAGTCATCTGAGAAAATGAACCTCAACTGAGAAAATACCTCCAGGAGATCAGGCTACAGGTAGGCAAGCCTAGGAACCAATTTTTTAATTAGTGATTGATGAGGGAGGGCCCAGCCCATTGTGGGTGAGAATATCCCTGGGCTAGTGGTCCTGTCCTGGGTTCTTTAAGGAAGCAAGCTGAGCAAGCCATGGGAGCAAGCCAGTATGCAGAACTCCTCCATGGCATCTGTATCAGCGCTGGCCTCCAGATCCTCCCCTGCTTCAGTACCTCCCCTGACTCCCTTCAGTGATGGACTTTCCTTGGGATGTAAGCAAAATAAACCCACTCCCCCATAACTTCCTTTTGGTCACAGTGTGTCATCACAGCAATAGTAACCCTAAGGAATACACTCTAGTAATACACCTCTGTACATGGGAACAAGCCTTTAAAACAAGAGCTTATCACCATGGTAGACCTGCTATTGGAAAGTGTTCCTTGGTTCAGACTAGAATTTAACTTTCCAGTTAAACTGTCTTCTAAATAAACAACTTATTTTGTCTATTTACTGAAAAGTTTAAAAAAATAATTATCTGTCTTCATTTCCCCTTTAAGACTTTAACCTTGTTTTGAAATATGTGGTCAAAATGGCATTTTAAGGCTAGGCATCTCCGTGAACTGTGGTTAACTCTCTGAATTGCAGCGTGTTCTTGGTGAACTGATATTGTATATTCAACAAATAACATGGCTTTGAGGGGCATAATTCTCCAGTCGCTAGCCTCTAGTAAGCTTTGGCATCGTACTACATAACATTCTGGAATACACCAGAACTATTTTTGCCAATACTAATATCATTTGATAGCAAAACCAAAGCCAACTCACAAGTCTTCCAAGTTTGTGGTCATCAGAATTGCACAGATCACCAAATTCTAAACAGAATCCAAAGTTTCATGGTGGTCAAAAGTCTGAAATTTTTTCCTAGGCCACTGCCCTCCTTAAGACCTTCGTCTAAGAGTGGGTGGAATAATTACAGCTCCTGGTGCAGCCTCTCCAGGCCCACGGGTCCTCACACAGCCAAGTGGGAAGAGGGGGAAGGAGACAGCAAGATGGGAAAAGAGCCCACACACTTGAGGTTCTCTTTCAATCATTATGAAGCCAAATGTCAACTAGGCTCGCATTCTGTGGACAAAGAAAAAAATGGACAATCGTTTCTAATGCAGGACAAGTTACAGGCAAGAGCTACAACCAACTTTAATCTTATAGTCCGAGGTTATCTCCCTAAGTGACCACAGTGACGGAGTCAAAAGAGGAACTGGAATGGGAAGAATGAAGTAAAACTAAGAAATGAGATTTGCTCCAGTGCCAACGATGGAGGCACAGACTTGCTTGTGTCATGAAATCCAAGATAACACAAGCCCTGTTAGCCACCAATTAAGGTCAAACCCCAAATATGCTCTTTTTACAGTTCCAACTTGCTAGCACTTACTACTTCTAAAGAGTAAATTTTGTCTCTAAATACAGACCCACACTCCAATTTAAACTGTTACAAGTAGTGCAGAAAATATTCAAAGAAAAAATCTCCACAAAGCCATGACAAGTGTTTGAATTACTTTTTCCAGATCAAAGAGTTTTTAAACAGCTGGTATACAAATTGTAAGTGGATGTGAACATCCATTATCAAGATATTTTAAGTATAGTTAGAATGCTTAATATAATCACAGGTTTTCAGGAGTGAAAAGATGATGTTGTTTTGTGCAGAAATGTCTCACACACATGAGCAAGTCTCAACAATGACTTGATTACCTCCCCGTGAATTACCGTGAGAGTCATCACTGTGGGAAACATTCATTTTGAGAGGTCACGTGTCTACGTTACAGTGACAGGTAAGAGTCACTGCTTATGTTCATATGAACTCCAACTTGCTTGAAAGCTCCAACCTTTGGTGTCTATGACATAGTTCACTATCCAGTGTAAGCGTAGCACTGAGAGTTTTCATGCCTGTTACATAGAAATCCCACCCATACCCCAATGATTCTTCATGGATTTCTACTCTTAAGTTTTTCTGTAGCACTAGTCAACAACTATTTAGTCCTTCAGGAACCGGTTTGTCAGCCTTCCATCAATCAACTCAACAACGAATTCCTAGGAAGCAAAGAGGTAGTTACAGTTCTATTCCTACCTATGTACACCAAGAAAACCATTTCTCCACATGAAGTCTTAGACACAAATGTCTGTGACATTACATTAACCAAAAGAAGTAGGTATAACCCAAAAGTTTATCAACTGATGTATGAATAAATTGACAATTAAAACCACATAGTGAAATATCATTTAGTGTTTTTTATTGAAGTACTAATTAATGGATAAATTGCCTACAATTAAAACCATATAGTGAAATATCATTCAGTGATTTTTTTAATGAAGTACTGATACATGATACAACATGGATGAACCTTGGAAACAGGCAGAGGGAAAGAAGCCAGACAAAAAAGATCACAGCATGTCTCCTTTGCATTAAGTATAACAATTCTACAGAATTAAGATCTCTTCGGTCCATTTGTTGTTTTTTCTCTCATAATTTACTTCATATGTTTTCCAAGTGGAAACAAATCCAACTATAACAAATGAGGCCACAGCACATGGGTATGCAAACTCCCATTAGGTATTATGGGTTAGCTGCATTTCCAATAACTATAAAGAAATCCATCTTTCTCAAGCAACTTATGTGATAAGCGGTTCTCTTTAGTTGCTTTCTGTAGCCTTCACAGATCTCACTGTCTCCCCTTAACCTCAGAAGTTTAACTTACTAGTTTAAAATATCTGTGACCAAGGACTAATTTCATTTGTATTTACCTGAGTGATTTGTCCAAAAGTTAAAGAATAATTTTTTAAACACCATTTTGGAGCTTAAGGCATATTGTGTACCATAGGCATAAACCCACAGAGACACCGCCACAGAAATTAATGAATTGGGTTTAAAAAAAAACAACTGATGACCTTGAGAGTCCTCCTTCAGCAGTGCTCAAGCCCCTCTGTTCTCCTACACCGTCTCAAGTCTGCCCATGACGTATTCTCTCACCAGGTGGAAGACATGTCCTCCCCAACTGACGTAAGCCCCTGAGAGAGATAGCACAGCCCACGCAGCAGACTCCAACCTGTAGACATGCTTTGTTTGGTAGTACATTGAGAAATAGAACTTCTCTTTAAAAAAAGAAAAAGAAAAAGAAAGAAAGAAAGAAAACAGTAGCTGGACAGCATTGACTCACAACCAAGAATGACTGACCCCAAGAAATGAGCAGCTGCATGAAGGGACGCTCTCATTGGAGAAGCTGTCCCTCTGTCCCTTTGCCTGATGCTCGCTTGCCTGGCTTAGGAACACCACCTCATAGCCTCATGATGCCGATTCCATAGAGAGGACTCACTGGTCTCACAGTGTAGAGAATAGCCACCTGTGGAGCCAGTAAACTATAACCCAGTTTCTAGGTCTTTCTCTGGAAGATCCCGATTCAAAAGACTTGGGCTGATCTAGAAGTCCTCCTCTGACTGAAGTGTCTCACCGAGATCTGCCACTGGTTAGTACAGCTTGGGTGGGAAGGACTTAGGATATGCCATGATGGCTGAATTCTGCCAATGTGCTTTTGATTTTTGAACAGGTACCTGGGGCTTCCTTATGAGAAAACAAATTTGCACCAAACTGTCACCTCATCCTACAACTCTAAATGCTTTGGTTCTTCCTTGGAGCTCCAAAGAGACAATGTCTGAAATCAGTTTCTGTTCTCTGCTGCCACCTTCTGACATATTCTCAGTACTTCAGCAGTCTAAAATGTTAAAGACTAGATCCAGGCACATTAAAAAGTCTTTTAACAAAACAGCTCATTTTGAGGTTAAAACACAACAAAAAGTTATATTTAGTGAAGGAGGGAAATATCTTTAAAATCTGCCGACTTTATTAAATCTACAAGGGTTTCTAATGTGTTCCCACAAAATCATTGTTGGACCACTCAGATTTCGACACTTTCTGTGCAAGGGTTTGAATGTTAAAGTATATAATTGGTTTAATTGTAGATTTGGAATTCTCCAGGGAATAACTTTCTATGGTTGAAACAATTTCAAGCCTGAGCTGGGCACATAGCTCAGTGGTACAGCACTAGCCTAGCATGGGTAAAGACCTGGGTTCAACTCTCAACACTACAAATGTATATGCATTTTTACAGGGAAAAAAAAATCCTGACATAGTGTTCACATGCCAAACGTGTACTCCATCTTAAGACCTTTGAGCGTCTTCTCAGTCCTCTTAATGACTTCTCTCATCTAGCAGGAGGCTTTCCTGAGCATGGGATCTGCTTCCCATGCCTGGAACTGCTGTGCAGAGGGGAGCACAGAACCTCATTTGACAAAATATGCAAATTGAGAGGGCCTAGAGCAGGCAGCAGCTGGGTGGGCAGCAGGAGGGCATGGGTTAATCCTGAAGGTTCCAACAGGACATTTGCTTCACCTGGGCTGCAAACCACTCCCTCCTTCAAACTCTGGAGCTTGTCTGCTCGTGCCCTTCCTCTGACCTTACAAACTTTGCTCACAGGGGCAAATGGTAAGTGAGCAGTGTCAGACTCTTAGCTCAGGTGCTTCCTTGGACGCCATCCCTCTGCCTCAGCTTTACCCTCCCAGCTGAGCATGTCATCTGGAGCAATCCTGCCTGCCTCACCCCTCACCTCCGACCCAGCAGGGTAAACAGCCTCTAAAAGCCAACCACATCTCGCTTTTCTGGTGAAATCCTGGGACTGACGTTTTCGGCACTGCCCAAACTCAAGCCTCAGAGGAAGCCTTCCTTGTTCCTCCAGATCCACATAACCATCCCCACCTGGGTTCTAGGCTGCACCTCAGGCGGATATGAACTCAGTCTCCACCCACGAATGGATGGTTCTGCTTTCATCTCCTTTGTCTCTGGGATACATTTTAATATCTCCCTTGTGTTCCTTAAAAATCGCCATCTTGCTTTAGAGCCTTCCAAACGTCTCCAGCCTGTGACTTTGACCTCCCTTCAGCTCTTCACCCTCCAGCTCCCACACACGGTACCTGACTCCACCCAAACAGAACTGAATGCCCTCTGTCCTTCCACTCCGCCATTTCCACAATTACAGTGGCATCTCTCCACTGCCTTCCCCAAACACTGGCGTTCCAGAGTCAGCCCTTCTTCCCCAACGCCTTCTGTGACAGTTTCCCAGCCGCCAAGGCAGGAATTAGACCGTTTAGCTTTAAGCCACCATTCCTTAAGACCCTTCTTCTCTGTCCTGGACCAAAAGTTTACTGAGGTCAGGAATCGCCATACAGGTCTCACGTGATCTTCAAGTGCAGTAGAATGTGTGCAACAAGTGGTTGTGATTCGCTTTTAAACCTTAAGTTATTAAAATTGGGGACAGGCAAACACACACACAGAGAGAGAGAGAGAGAGAGAGAGAGAGAGAGAGAGAGAGAGAGAGA
>CABHPQ010078112.1:32989-58229 GCA_902168405.1 Peromyscus aztecus
AGAGAGAGAGAGAGAGAGAGAGAGAGAGAGAGAGAGAGAGAGAGAGAGAGCACACTAGTGAGACAGAGAGAGAACACGAGAGCTTGTTGAGAAAGTGAGAGAGTGAGAGAGATCAGTCAGTACTCAAGGGATCCAGGCTTCAATTCAAGAAAAAAAAAAAAAGGACTTTTTTGCCTTAAGCAGGTGCTTGGGGGATAGGGATGGAGGATAGGGTGGGGAGTGGGGTAGGGGTGTTTCAATACACCAGAGGCAGAGGATGAAGCTGCCTGCCAGCCACAGAAAAGCAGGCTGAGAGGGAGGACCACACCGTCTGCCTGGCCATACTTCTGAAACAACGGTCCCAGTTTGGACAGACAGTGCCTACACCTTGCAGAAACACCCGGAGAGCTCCTGGTAGGAAGGCCAAAACCTGGCAAAGGCCTGAGAAGAAACAAAGGTCTCCAGCAATGTTCACTAAGGGTTTCTTCCCCCTCAGAAAATATTGACAATTATCCTATACCCTGGAACAGAGGACGGGGGCAAAACAAAATGAAAAGGCTGGAGAGACTGCAGAGCAGATTCACCGTGAGAGCCACATGAAATAATCATCACTCCAGCCCCAGGCGGAGCAGATGGCAGCCACAGACAATGGAGGCCCGTACAGGCAATATGAAATTTTGATGAATTCCCTAATAGCTGCATGATGAAAGCCTACAGTCCAGAAATAGCCTAAAAATAGGACAAATGTCAGGGCCGCACAAAGGCTTAAGAGTGCCCTCCATTATTTACTCATCTGTATTTGTCCAATATAGTCAATACGGCCGGTCTGAAGTACTGTTGAGGAAGCGTTTGTAGGACATGAGAATCATAATGGCTCATATAATAAGTATGAATATGATATTTTTGGACCTTAAGGTGATATCCTGGGACATTGTATTCCATTACAAAAAATAAAATCAGATAGTAAAGCCATCCATGCACCTGATCCATAACTGCTGTCATCAAATGACACCCATACATGCCACTGCTTGGCATCTCGATGAGAAGAATTAGGCCAAGCTGCTATGACAGTGTACTAGCAATCCTCAAAATGAGCAGACTGATTTATACGAGAATATATACAAGGTCCTGTGGACTGTAGCTTGCAAAAGCCAAACAAGACTGTGTTCATCATTGTCCCATCACTATAATGAAATATTCAAGATAAATTAACTTATAATGAGGAAGGGTTCACTTTGGCTTTCATTTGTGAAGGCTCTAGCCCAATGGGCCCCAATTCTTTGGTGTGTGGCAAGGCAACACATTGCATCATGGCAGGAGCCTGTAATACAGTAACATTACTCCCCTCAGGGCCATGAAGCAAAGGACATAAAGGAAGAGATCAGAGTCCTAAAATCGCCCTACGAAACATGTCTCCAATAACCTCTGAATAGTTTCCAAATCCAAACACTAGAACTCTGATGACCACGCCTTTAACACACAGGCCTTGGAGGTCATTCAAGAGCCAGTCTAAGCCAGCACGGTTGCATGTACCTGTAATCCAAGCACGTGGGAGGCTGAGGTAGGAAGGACTATGAGTTCAAAGCTAGCCTGGGCTAATTGGCAAGATCCTGTTTCCAAAACCCAAAGTGAAGATGTGTGTTAGAGTCTGAGGCTGCAGAAGAGTGCTACAGCATGACATGGACATTTCTGGACATGACATGGTCATTGCACTCACAAGGTCCTTGCGGCTGTGGTTATCTGCATAAGACCTGTACAAGACTGGGCCATCACCATTTCAGCATGCCTGAAGGAGAAGGTCATGAGGCCTGAGCCCTCATTGAGGGTTCAGGGGTTAAAAGAAAAAAAAATCCCACTAAGAGGGGGATTCAGCCTGGTGGTGGTGGTGGTGGTGGTGGTGGTGGTGGTGGTGGTGGTGGTGCACACCTTTAATTCCAGCACTTGGGAGGCAGAGGCAGGCAGATCTCTGAGTTCGAGGCCAGCCTGGTCTACAAAGTGAGTTCAAGGGAAGGCGGATTGATGGGAAGAAGGTTTCATCAGGAGAGAGAGGGGAATGCAGAATGAAAAAGTACACAAAACTCAGTGTGTGCATGCAATAAATGGTCAAAAATAATCAAATGAATGCAAAATTGTTTGAATTGATTTTTTCAAATGATATCAGAAATACATGGAGTTTTCCCAAGGTGATTTAAGAGGACAATAAATCCATTAGAGGATACTCACATGAAATAATCTTAATCCTAGCTTGTGCAGACCACAACATGGAAGGGAAGGAAGTAGACAAAATGCTGATGGAGAAAGAAACTAAAGAAGCGTTAAGTGCAGGTAAAGATGAGGTTGTGAGTTAAGATGGTGGACCCACACAAATATTTAATGATACAAAAGCCTCTCCAGGATAGAACCACAGACAACGGGAAAACAGAAGGAAGTAGCTAGAGTAGAAGCAAAGGTCGTGAAATTGGAAGCTCCCCAAACTTGACGGGCCCTCTGGATCTACACTGTCTTTACCTGGAGGAGAGCGGTCGGTGCCCAAGACTTCCCTGAAGAGTAAGGAGAGGTCTTCATGAAAGAGGAGTGCTGTGGTGGAGTTTAAGCATGGGGTCATGTCTAACTACTCCTGTGTGAACGTCAGACTAACTGAAGCACCCCTTCCTGAGTACTGAGACTCTAGGGTGTGGGCAACAGCAAAGTCAGCTGGGAAGACTACGAGAGAAACAAAGGACCGGGATTCTCTTAAGAGTATTTTAACTGGGTGTGGTGGCACACGCCTTTGATCCTGGCACTTGAGAGGCAGAGGCTGGTGGAGCTCTATGAGTTTGAGGCCAGCCTGGGCTACAGAGTGAGCTTCAGGACAGCCAAAGCTACATAGTGAGACCCTGTCTTTAAAAAAGAAAGGAAAGGAAAGGAAAGGAAAGGAAAGGAAAAAATAAAAAATGAGATAAATGGAAGGCTTGCTAGAACAATTATTCTAGAATCCGAGGTGGACAGGGCTGGGGGGAAGCAAGGGAAGTGGTTGGTTCAGAAGCTTAAGTATCAAACATGTCAAACAACCCAACTAAAACTCTCCTGGGTAGTCACTGAGGCTCATACAAGCTAGCTTGCTGCAAGGACAGCACCACACAATATTAAATACATGTAACAGTAAATAAGTTGGGACACTACGTCAAGCCAAGACCACACAAATTCTGTGTATATAACAGTACATTGTTAAGCTAAACTGAACATTTTTTTCCACACAATACGCCCAAAGGATTAATGGGAGAACAATACTTCAAACATACAGCCCATGTGCAGTATATTATTTCAGCTATAGCCACATTATCTAAACCCAAACTAATTGCTCTTCTGGGGTTTGAACTAAAAACCTCTACAATGTTAGGTGCATGTTCTACCACTAAGCTACCTCAACTGTCCAAAATGAATATTTTAAAGCTTTGTTAAAATCCTTCTTCTCAGTAACTGACTTTTAAAACATCTTCCAGTTTTGGAAACAACCTAGATGCCTCTCAACCAAAGAATGGATAAAGAAAATGTGGTACATTTACACAGTGGAGTATTACTCAGCAGTTAAGAACAATGGCATCACGAAATTTGCAGGCAAATGGATGGAACTAGAAAAAAATCACCCTGAGTGAGGTAACCAAGACCCAGAAAGACAAACATTGTATGTACTCACTCCTAAGTGGATATTAAACATAAAGCAAAAGATAACCAGGCTACACCCCCACCGCTCCAGAGAAGCTAGGTAACAAGGAGGACCGTAAGAGGTATGCATGGATCACTCTGGGAAGGGGAAATAGATGAGATCTCCCAGGTAAACTGGGAGGTGGGGGAGGCAAGAAGGGAGGGATGAGAACATGAGGGGTCAGGATGGCCAATTTGGGGAAGGGATGGAGAAGGAGAATAAAAGAGATGTCTTGACAGAAGGGGCCATTATGGGGTTAGAGAGAAACCTGGTGCCAGAGAAACTCCCAGTTATCCACAAGGATGACCCCAGCTAAGACTCCTAGCAATAGTGGCGAGGGTGCCTGAAGTGGCCTACACTGGTAATCAGATTGGTGACTACCCTAACTGTCATCATAGAACCTTCATCCAGTAGCTGATGGAAGCAGATGCAGAGATTCACAGCCAAGGCCTGGGCTGAGCTCCGGGAGTCCAGTTGAAGAGAAGGAGGAGGGATTCAAGATCATGATGGGAGAAGCCCACAGTGACAACTGACCCAAGCTCCTGGGAGCTAATGGACTCCAGCTACAGAGCCTGCATGGGACCAACCTAGGCCCTCTCTGCATGTGAGTGACAGTTATGTAGCTTGGTCTGTTTGTGGGGCCTATAGTGGTATTTTATTTGTACTGAAATGTGATTTTATTTGTATGTTAATAAATAAAGTTGCCTAGTGGTCAGAGCTATTAGGAAGCCATAGCGAAAGCTGGGTGGTGGTGGCGCACACCTTTAATCCCAGCACTTGGTAAGCAGAACTAGGTAGACCTCTGTGTGTTCAAGGATACAGTCAGCATTGGAGACACACGCCTTTAATCTCAATATCAACCATAGAAGACCTGGAGTGACCACAGACAGGAAGTGACAAGACGGTCATGTGGTTGGGTTTACAACCAATGAGAAGGCAGAACAGGAAGTCTTTATAAGACAAACACACAGGAAGTAGCTCCCTTTTCGGAGAGGTCTCTTGGCGGAAGAGGCTAGCCAGCAGCAGGCGGGTAAGGCTCTTAGCTCTGACCACTTGGGCTTTTATCTTTACATTGGCTCTGTGTTTCTTATTTAATAAGACGGTTCATTACATCTACAGGGGCCCCTAGCAACAGGACCAGGATCTGTCCCCGGCCTATGAGCTGGCCTTTTGGAACCTACTCCCTGTGGTGGGATGCCTAGCTCAGTCTGGATGCAGGGGGGAGGAGCTTTGCTTTATTGCTTTGTTGACTCCCTGGAAGGCCTTACCCTTTCTGAATGGAGGAGGAGGAGTAAATGGGGAAGGGGACGCAAGTAGAAGGGGTGGGGAGAGGTGATCCGTGTAAACATGCCATGGGCTCCACTGCCCCTCTTGTTGACAATGTCTGGAGGCTACTACAACAGGCAGATGAGAAGATCAAAATGCCTCTTCCAGACTTTCATCTTTGAATTAGTCTCTTTCTGCTGTATTCCTTTAGAAGAAAATAGTGGAGGACGAGGCTCCACTTTCCTTTCACTATACACAAACATGAGTCAACTCTAGCTGGGGGAAATGCTCAAACATGTGGCACAGCAGCCTCCTTCCCAGAGGCCAGCAGGGTTCACAGAAACTGCAACCCGGGTTACTGCAAGTTCACGTCTGTCCTTGACAGGATGTTTACTGAGTCACGGCAATACAAAATTAAATAAAGGCAAATTCCACAAAAATATAAATCAGAGGATGCTAGGGGGTCACTGTTACCTAACAAATTCTGGGGAAATTCCTGACATGCTAGATGACTAGTAAGTTAAGGAAAACATTTCAAATTTCCAATATCACTACTTCTACATAATAATTTACAAATAGCTGAAAGTGGGTGGAACTTACTGTGGTCACCCAACAATTCTCAATGTCAACCAAGAGCAAACCTTGAAGGAACCTCTGTGATTATCTAGTAGCTGATATTCAAAGCTCCTTACAAAGGATAAATCACTGTACAAGGAAGACCACGAAGCCGCATCATTTAAAGAGGCAGAAGCCCACGGACAGCATTGGATGGTCCAAGATAACAAGCTCAAGACTTCGTCCTGCTTTCTAGAGCTCTAGCCTCTTGCCAGCTAGGGAGAGAACTGCTAAGCATCTCACTATTTTATCCTTTGCACAATTAGGCTGAACAACTCCCGCTTCTCTATAGCAAGACTTTCTGCCTCGCATAGTTAGAATTGTATAAAGCGGGAAGAAGAGAGGAGAAAAAAGAGGAGAAGGAGGAAAAGAGGAGGCAGAGATGAGCTTTTATTAAGTTAAGAATAGTAATACAGAGTATAGTGACCCATGCCTATAATCCTAGCACTTGGAGATTAAGGCAAGATGATTACCATGGGTTCAGGGCTAACCTTTGCTATATAGTAAGTACCAAGCCAGCCAGGGTTGTATAGCTGTAGCATGAATTGATAGAAGGTTTTATCAATAAAAACAAACCTGGAGCCAGGTATTGGGGTGAATGCTGGAAGATCAGAGAAGCAGAACAAGCCACAGCCTCACAATTCCTCAGCTGATCCTGTTTCCTCAGACTGGAAGCCTCTGAGTCCTCATCCAAATAAATCTCAGCTGAACTGGTACTCTAAAGCCTAAAAGTTTAACCAGTTCTAGTTCCTGGTTTTCACACCTTACATACCTTTCTGCTTTCTGCCATCACTTCCTGGGATTAAAGGCGTGAGTCACCATGCCTGGCTGTTTCCAGTGTGGCTTTGAACTCACAGAGATCCACAGAGATCCGGATGGATCTTTGCCTCCCAAGTGATAGGATTAAAGGTGTGTGTGCCACCATTTTCTGGCCTCTATGTCTATCTAGTGGCTGTTCTGTCCTCTGACCCCAGATAAGTTTATTAGGGTGCACAGTATATTGGGGGACACAATATATCACCACATATAGCAGGACCATGTCTCAAAAAATAAATAACCGAGTAGCAATAATTGGAGCTAGGATACAAGTGGGCATCTATATTCAAAATAGACAAACATAAACATCACCCCTACTTTTCATCTTACAGGAATACAAGGCCAAAGGAATCTTTAACTTCATTGTAAAAATCTGAATCTATGAAACTTCCAAAGAGGAACATTAGGGAAGCCCAGCATGGTGGTGTACATTTTCATCCCAGGACTTGGAAGACAGGAGCAGAAAGATGAATAGTTCAAGGTCATCCTCAGCTACAAAGCAAACCTGAAGTGAGCCTGGGGTACATGTGACACTGTTTCAAATAACCAAAAGATTTTTTTAAGTATTAAAGATCTTTGTGGTTTTAGTTATAGAAAAAATATATTAGATATGAACCAAAGCCACAATGTAGAAAAGAGAAAAATACGTATTTCTTCCAGATGAAAGATACTCTACTCTTTGAAAGATATCAAGAAAAAAATGAAAATTGAACCACTGGGAGAAATATTTGCAGAACATATCTAGTAAAGAACCAATCCAGAACATGGAACTCTCAAAAGTAATCCAATTTAAAAGATAGGCACATAAGACCAGCCAGGTGGCTCAGGAGGTAAAGGTGACTGTCACCAAGCCTTTTGGGTGGAGGAAGGGTGTGAACACAAGGCCTGTGTGGAGGTCAAAGGACAACTTGCAAGAGTTGGTTCTCTCCTTCCACCATGTGTGGCCCAGGGACCAAATTCAGGTGGTCCAAATCACCTGTGATAATAAACCTTGAACAATCCTATGTGCCCCACATCCTTACTCCAGACAAACTCTGAACCCTCTAGATGAATTCTTTGCTATTTTCTGGTTAGTAAACATTATTTCATAGCCATTGGTATCTATCAGCCATTTGTCCAGACTTCCACAAATTACTACAGGAGAGGGCTATTATCTAGAGTCCAGCAGAGAATGCAAGATGCTCAAAACAAATAATCATTAAGAAAACGCAGGTTAATGCCACCCACTGTTACTACCACATACTTTGAAAAATTGATGAGAACAGGAAATGGTGGCCAGGACCTCCTAAAGAAGGAAGACGTCTTGCCCTTGACAGCCAGTGCTGCCTTAGCTAGAAGCTGTTAATGATCTTGGTTTAATGGGCAGTTGTCTAGGCCAAAGGAAAGAAATACCAAAAATGTTTAGGCGCACTGGTTCATGTCTGGCTTCTTGTTATCTCGCTCTGCTTTGCCATAGCAGCAACCCTCTTGAGCACAGGAATCTGTGTGCAACTAGATACTTCCTTGGCACTTGAAGGAGTGTGCAAGAACCCCAATCCAATAACCAGGATGGGGGCACATGAACACCTCGTGGTTAAGCCAAATGGCCAGACCAGCCCACCCAGCATGCCTCAACCTAGAAAAGTCTTACAAATTCTAGATAAAGGTATGGCAGAAGTGACCCCCAAGAAATTCTTCCAGAATTCTTCTGCCATATGGGAGTCCTGCTTGCTTGTTTGCTTGCTTTTAGGCACTCTTTTATAATAAAACTCCTTCCTAAAACTCACTCTTGCATTGTACCAGGCTTTTTCTTTTGGGCCACCAACCAGCTCCCAAATCATGACATGGAGACTTCTTATTAGTTAGGAATGCTTGGCCTTAGCTTATGCTCATTTCTGGCTAGCTTTTTTTCTTTAACTTAAATCAACCTGTTTCTCTTCATCTGCGTTTTGCCTTAGGGCTTTTTACCTTTTATTTATGTATGTCCTACTCCATCTAGCTGGCTGGCAGCTACCTGGCTGGCTCCAGGCAATTCTCTCATTCTCTCATCTCTTCTCTGGAGCCTAGAGTTCTCCTCCTATTTATTCTCTCTGACTGCCAACCACGCCTATTCTTTCTCTGCCTAGCTATTGACCACTCGGCTCTTTTCAGACCAATCAGGCAAGGTGAAACAGAAACACATCTTTTCATAATTAAACAAGTGCAGCATAAACAAATGTAACACATTCTTACATCATTAAACAAATGCAGCATAAACAAATGTAACACACCTTTACACACTTAAAGCAATATTCCGCAGAATAAACAAATGTAACACATCTTTACATAGTTAAAGTAATTTCCACACATTGCATTGTCTGTAAAATTCATTCTTCAAGAAAAGGGGGTTGAAATCCTCTAGCTGGGGTTCTCTGAGTGGCTATTGACTGTCCAGGGCCCTAGCCTCAAAGTTATGCTCATCTAAGGTGAAAACGCCTCAGTCATACTCAGAGGCCCAAGTTCTTTCCCACTTTCAGAAGCTCAGCACAGTTTCAGCTCTAGCATCACTGAGCACCAGCAAGCACCAAAGCGTCTGTCCTTGGGGCTTCTGCTGCTGGTGGCAGTCTTTGAGATTTGGGTGTTTCGGACTGAACTCAGAGCCTCCCAATATACTACTGAGCTACATCCCAACCCCTGAGTCATCTTTAAACACTTAAGAGTTCCCCTCTCTGCCTGTTTCTGTGGATCCAGGTTGTTGGGAATCTGTTCTCTCTGCTGACTGTACTTTGGAGTCATTAGGAGCTCCACTATGGTATAAGCTGATGAAAACAGCCTTTCACCGTATGCCCACCTGTCTCAATCCTTCCCGATGTCTAGAGAAGCTCCAGCCATATGGGTTGCAGCATGTGTATCTTTCGGAACTCCAGTTCCCACCCTGCTGTCTCTGGATGAGTGAGACACATGAAAAAGGTCCACTTGGGGATCATCATTTTAGCAAAGCACCTACAATGCACTAGTCAGGGAACTTGCAGATAAACATATTTGTAACATTGGACAACACAGATCCACTCTACTTTGTCGCTATAGCACAAGATGCTTGATGGATCACAGACGGCCCTCTCTATCTCTTTGTCATAACAATGCTTCATTTAAAGGAGTTAAGTGTATATTTTCTGAATGCAATTGCGTGTGGTTTGTTACCAAAAGGACGGAGGAGGAAAAAATCAAACCCAATAGATAATGGTCTCTAAAAGACAGAACATAGCATGCATCTGAGACAGACAGCCCTGGGCCTGAGGGCAATGGGCTCTCTCAGTTAAGGGGTTGCGCACAAGACATATGATAACACGTCAGGTGGTGTCTAAGGTCCTTCCATACTTCCAATTCTAAAAGGTATAGATTTCAGACAATCATGTTTCATGCTGTGAACAATTTTACCAGGATAGAAAGACCAGAAATAAATTAATAGATGGACACAAATCAGCCTAAAAACAAATGGTAAATTATGGAACACTGAAACAATTTAAAACAAATTTCCAACAGAAAAAAAATAATTTCCAAGGTTCTAACAATCATAGTGATCAGCATTCTATTTGGAACCTACTTTAACAGGCTTAGCTTTTTATTGTACTTTTTATTTAGGTGTGTTCTTACAAGTGCAAACGCTCCAATGTGGAAGTCAGTTCTTTCCTTTCATCACGTGGGTCCCAAGAGTTGAACTCAGGTCATCAGGCTGGGTGGGAAAAGCCTTTACCAGCTGATGCACTGCACCAGGCCCCCATAGCACATTTAATTTTAAAGACATATACTATAGCAAGCCAGGCATTGTAGCACATACCTTTAATCTCAACAATAGGAAGCAGAGGCGTGCAGATCTGAGTTCCAGGCCAGCCGGTGCGATGGCTAACGTTATGTTTTCAGTTCAAATTACTGTGCTTAAGAAACCTATAAAACAAAAATGCCTCTAACCTGTAAGCCCCACTTGCCCAAGGACAGACAGCTTGCTGGGATGCTGGGGGCTGTTCATGTAAAATAACAAGCCCAGTGTTTCCCTTCTGTAAACTGGTTCCATCAACTACACAAGATGTGTGCTTGATCACACGTAGGTCAAAAATAAGTAGCCTTGTGCGTTTTCTCTTTATAAGCTTCTGACTAATGTACTTCGTGGCCACACTGTGGGAATCCCGGGTATGGTCCTGGCCAATATCCATGGCCTGGCCAGTATTTAATATTTAATAAAGCCTCTCATTATTAAAATGTATTCATCATCAGACTCATAACATCAATACCTCATTGTAAGACCATGTCTCAAAAAAAAAAAAGAGAGAGACAGACAGACAGACAGACAGAGAAAGAAAGAAAAAAGATCAGACAAATTCATATGTGCAAAATGAAAGCAGAGATGACTGGACTGCAGATGAAGGGGGGGTGGAGACAAGCAGGCAGGAGGTTCTTAGCATCCTGGGAAAGCCCATTCCCACCCTGTCTCCCAAAAATCCCCAAGGGAGAGCTCTGATCTGTACAACTCCATTTGAAAACTTCCCTCAAGCATAACATTGCAGGGCTGGAGCAATGGCTCAGCGGTGAAGCACATGCTCTACATCCGCATGAGGCAGCTCACAACCACCTCTGACTCCAGCTCCAGGGGCATCTGATATGACTAGCTGTTGTGGGCACCTGCACTTATATGCACACAGACACATATAGTTAAAAATAATGAAAATAATTATTTTTAAATTGAGGGGGAAGAAAAGAGTAACATTACAAGGATAGACGTGCATGCTGGGGGATATTTTTCTGTACGGTGTGAATATATGTTGTTCCCATTGGTTAATAAATAAGCTGCTTTGGCCTATGGCAAGGCAGGAAATCCAAGGAGAGAGACAGGAAAGAGGAACAACATGTCAGCAGACCACCGGTAAGCCACTGAACACGTGGCAAAACATAGATTAATAGAAATGGGTTAATTTAAGATATAAGAGCTAGCTAGCAAGAGGCCTGCCATAGATCATACAGCTTGTAATTAATATAAGCCTCTGAGTGATTATTTGATAAGCAGCTGTGGGACTGCAGGGCTGGGTGGGACTGGAGAAACCTTTCAATCACACATGCAGCTTTCAAGACTAGATGTAGCTCGAGTCTACTATAGATTTTCAGCTCCTGAGTAAATTTGACTAGATTATTGATGAGAACATAGTATAGAAACTGATCAAATAGAGCAGGAACCCAAAGCAGCAATTCCAAGAATGTGCTTGCTGGAGGCCAGAAATGCCAGAGGAAGTTCCTGTCCACCTTTGTTATCACCTAAATGTTCATCTCAGCCTAGAGGAGACATGACTACAGGAGTGAACTAAGAGGTATCTGAACCTCTTGGTTGGGCCAATTGGACTGAACAGTTCATCCCCTCCCCATACCTCACCCTGGTTTCTACCATAAAACCTTTAATAAGTCTCCAGACTTCATAATAACCTTTTTTTTCTAAAATCCCTTCTATATAGGAGTTTTGTGTGCTCTCTCTCTCGCTTGCTCGCTCTCTCTCTCTCTCTCTCTCTGCCACCTATGAATCATCTATAATAAACTTTCCTCTAAAACTCACACTCTATAGTCCATTAATTTCATCCTTTGAACTTTTTAAACAAACCCCAAAAGCAAGTCAAGAAAGATGAAGCAGTTAAGAAGAGTGCTGTTACTTTAACAAATGACCCAGGTTTAGTTCCCAGTATCCACATCAGACAGCTCACAAATGCCTGTGCGTCCAGCTCCCTCATCTGGCCTCTGTAGGCATCAGCACACACATGGTGCATACAAATACACCCAGGCACACACATATACACATAAAATAAATATATTTTCATTTTTACTGTTATTATTGCTGTTGTTGTATTAAGCCCAAAAGTCATTAGTGTGGGATGGCTTTGGTGGCTATCAAGTTTCCAGGACCCTAGTTCTCCATGAAATTCTCAGTTGTTTTCAAAGACACTCCAGTATTCTCTTATCACTTCAAAATAATCTTAACAGTTGTACCCAGAAATATCTCTGGTCCTACCTTGCCTAGCAGTCCGGTCAAATCTCTCCCACCAGTGATCCTACAGCTGCTTATAAAATAATTACTCAGAGGCTTATATTAATTACAAACTGTATGGCCTATGGCTTCAGCTTCTTGGTAAATTAACCCATTCCTATTAATCTATACATTGCCATGTGGCCGTGTCATTACTGGTCTGCTGGCATCTTGTTGTTCCTTCAGTGGTGGGCTGCGTCTCCTTGACCCCGCCCTTCTTCTCTCTCTATCTCTCTTAGATTTTCCCACCTGGCTCCATCCCGCCCTGCCATAGGCCAGTGCAGCTTTATTATTATCCAATGGGAGTCACACATATCCACAGCATACAGAAAGACATCCCACAGCAAACAGTCATTCTGCATGTCTGTCTGATTTTTTTTCACTCATATATCCAAATACACTGAAAAATCACTAGCACATAATGTATACTCAAGTATGTATTGAATGAGTGAATATTCTCAAAATAATGTAGCTTATGATCATTTGTTAAATTGTGACTTAAGATACTGGTCAAAATTGAATGGCAAAGGCCAACTTTGCCAGGAAATAATTAGAATTTTAAAAGAATATTAAGTAAATGAAAATAACTCATCAAGGTGTTAGATTTTCATAGTAGACTTTCCACAGTCCACGTCTCCAGCCCACAACTGTTACATCACTCCATCTCTGCAGGTCTTTATCAGTGCTTCATGTCAGTACAGTGAGCTACGTCTTTTCTAAATTAAACAAGATTGTAGGAAATGAATGATGAGATGGGCTCATGCCATAGCGTCTGTAAGGTCCCAAAGCCTTTTCTAAAAAGAGAAAGGTAAGTTGTTGTTATCTCAGGCACCGCACCACCACTATGTGATCCCAAAGTAAAGCTTCGCAACTCTCACATTAAAAGCTTCAATTACAGGCGTAAAGTAGTAATCCCGAGCTACGATTCCAAGCATTTGATAGGTTAAAAGCCCCATAAGAAAGCTCACAATCATCAAAGAATCACCCTCTTATTATAAAAGGTTTTCTTTTCTTTCTTTTTTTTTTAAGGCAGGGGGTGGTTTAAAAAGGAATGTGGAGGCTATTCTCAACTTATTTACCTAGCACCCCTCTTAGTGGCTAAAAGCTCTTTTAATAATGCAATGCATTCTCATCTTTGTTAGCTCCTGAAAGGAGGCTTGGATTTCACACTCACATTCAGGGGTAGCTGCTGAGGAATGCATTAAATAAGGAATGTTTTATCCAAAGCTGAACAAGCCTAATCTTCAGGTGTGGACTGACACAAAGAGAGAGACATTCACAGAATTCAAGAGAACCAACATGTAAGAAACCCTCGCTCCTGCTGCCGTGTTACATTACCTGCCACTCCGTGTAGAGAGGTGCCTTTCCCCTGCACTCAAAGACAGAACGCATTCATACTCACGCAAAGACGCCAACAGAGAGAATTTACTCAGTGTCTATTGTGGTCCAGGTAAGATGCTGAGGGCATCTTCAAGAGAAATACGGCGACGTCACTTACATATACACACTTGTATATGTATATGTAATACATGTACACATACAGTTCCATTTGTGACACGGTTTTATAGAAAGTCTTTTTCAATTGTGTGTAGTTTGTGGAAACATTTACAAATTTTCCTCATGCATCGTAATTATTGTTTGGCTGCTTCCACGTCCATCCGGGGCAGGTAAACTTATAAATAGTATGTTAATTTTATAAGCTATTCTTCAACTTCATGTCTACAAGTATTATGTCTCATTGACTGACTTCTTCAAGTAACTTAGCAACTGTCATTCTTTAAAATTTAGTTGACATTTAAATATAAAAAATCTCTCAGAAAGTTCATCCACCACCTCAGAGCTTGTCTAGATCAACAAAGATGACTGACGGTTTCTCTTCTTGGTTCAGTACTTTTGCCAGTTTCAGAGAGAAAATACCTCCCCCAACAGTGTGTCTGATTTCCTCTTGAAAGTAAAAACACATCGCATAGATGAAGAAGGGGGTGCCTATTTGGGGAAAAAGATCAATTGCCCAAGCAATTTTATTTGGACATTATTCATGAAAACACTTGTTTTATAATAATAATTTGCATAACAATAGATGTTATAGCCGCAAGGAAATAGAGGATACAACTGTTTGGCTTTTTTTCTATAATAATTTAACATGAAGATAAAAATATAAACCAGGACAGGGAGTTGAGTGAATTCTGGAACAAAATATTTCTTGCAAAATATTTGCTTTGGCTAGTAGATTTAATCCAGTCACCTTAATAAATTATCACCTGTACTTTCTATACAACAAAATCTCATTATTTAAAGATGGGATGCTACTATTCCATAACTTTCATCAGGATATTGTTCAAATGAGTATTTTCCAGTTCCCTAGAGGTTTGCTCTCTGCTTCAAAAACCAGGCTAATATCAAATGAGAAGACCAAAACATTTGGCTTAAGGTGCCATCACATGTCAAGATCATTTTGTGGCTACCCCGACCCTTGAGGAAATTTGGAAAAGCTGGAAAAAACACACTAAAAGCAAAAACTAAGAGTCCAGCCCTTCCCTTCAGTTGCATGCTTCTAGTGTACCTTACCTTCTGTGTGGACTTTGCCAGCCAACATATATACAGAAGTACTCTGACCTCTGCTGCCAGGAATTGGAACTTTTCTCATGTTTTGACTTCAATTACACTTTTCAGTAAAATGCACAGTACCCAGTAGTAACTATGACCCTGTAATCCATAGTTTCCTCCTGAACTTACAATCACAGATTTGATTTCAGTGCCACATGTTGGTTTGATGATAATCTTTCTAAAGTTTTTGCAAATTATCAAAATAAACCAAGTCTTTAATGCTGTTGATGGGTAGGTATTTTACAGAATGAGCAGTTCTTAAACTGAGGTCAGTCAGTATGCTCTTGGAGTCAGAAATACACACACACACACACACACACACACACACACACACCCTGCCCCTGAGCATTCTTAATTCTTAATGCAGATTCAAGTGTTTAAGAATTAAACAATGTGAGGTTTGTTACGGCCACTTCCCTCAATTGTTGCTTATTAAAGTTTTCAAAATAATATTTCAATGAAGCAAAAACACAAGGAAGCCATGCACTCAGATTTAGGAAACTAATTTGATACTGAATGGCCCATTTTATAGGGAACTTTTTATCTCTGAAAAAAAATTTCAAGTTAAAAGTTTAAAATCAATTAAGAATCAAAACAGAAACCACCGATTCCCAAGCTCCTATTGACTTACCAATGCATTTAAGAAATAGGTTAACTATAATGTCGTATAGATAGTCAAGTATTAAAAGACACATATGGGTTGTTGAGATGGCTACATGGGTAAAGGAGCTTGCTGCCTGACAATGCACACCCGATGACCTCAGCTGGAGCCCTAGAACTTGTAAGCTCTACTTATGTACCCTGGTATGTGCACCTACATACACACTTACATCGTTCTCTCTCTCTCTCTCTCTCTCTCTCTCTCTCTCTCTCTCTCTCTCTCTCTCTCTATCTCTCTCTCTCTCTCTCACACACACACACACACACACACACAAAATAATAATAATAATAATAATAATAATAATAATAATAAACAACTTTTAAACTAAGACATATATACAAGTTATGGCTGTAGCTCAGCTGACAGAATGCTTGCCCAGCATGTAGGAAGCTCTGAGTTCAATCCCAGCACTACTCAGACTAAAGCTTGTCCTAGCACTTGGGAGCTGGAGGCAGAAGGATCAAATATTAAAGGTCACTCTCAGATATACACTGAGTTTGAGGCCAGCTTGGGACACATGAAACCCTGTCTCAAATTTTAAAAATAAACATATAATACATGTGTTATAAGTCACAAAAGTATGAGGAACTATGACTTTCTGTTTCCGTGTTCAGCACTTTCTGTGTTTTGTTCTATGGACACGTTTCCCTTTATAATTACAAAATATTAGCTCTTAAATTCCAGCTCATACCAGAACTTATGTATATAACATCATACTAAAATATATAACATTATATATACGTGTGTGTGTGTGTGTGTGTGGAGAGAGAGAGAGAGAGAGAGAGAGAGAGAGAGAGAGAGAGAGAGAGAAATAAGAAAAAGAAAAATAGTTAGATGGAGCTTAAAAGACTGTGATCAATTTTGTTCCAAGGAGCTGGAAATCACAGCCATAAACAACCCCAGATGCCCTGAGGACCTCAGATATTCTCTATTCTTAGTGTGTCAGCCTTTGAGAGTGTGAGCATCAGACTATGTACCTCAGAATCACAAGGTGGCCTCTGGCCATCTGCCTCCTTATGCTCTCATTCAAGTATGAAAAAAAGGAGGCGTGAGACCAAAGGGGATGCTAGAGACACGTGGCCACCGCTAGCACCACGGGTGTCTGTGACGATGATTTTAAAATCTGGATTGACTAGCAGTCTCATAAATATCAGGATCCAGACAGTTCAGAAGAGAGAATGGGCTTTGGGAGAATAGTGCATGATGTTTGCCATAGGTAAATCATGTGAAAAGATAGGGTAGGTAGCCATGTGTGGGAAATAAAGTTAGATCATGCCTTCTACTTAAGTTAATGTCAAGCATATCTCTTATTGACTCCAAAGTCAGGCATGGTGACCACGGCAAGCTGCAAGGGAACTTACTACTTAACTCAAAATTCTTAGCAAAAAGTTTGAGAAGGGAAAACATCCAAAATGTCTTTATCACCAATTCTGCTAACTGTACATTCAGGATTTTATTTATTTGCTTGCTTTGGTTTGGGCTTGGTATTTTTACATGCTAAGCATGTAAATTTTTCACTCTAAGCTGAAAAGCATGAGGGAAGAACTGGGAAGAAACCCAGTTGGTAGAATAATCGCAGCCCTGGGGAAGCAGAGCTGACTAGCCATCCTAGGCAAATCCATGAGCTTCCCTAGATACGGCCTCTCAGCTTTGGGCCTTCTAGCATCTAGAACTGTAAAATGACTTAACCTTCATTCTTTATTAGTTTCTCAATCAACGGTATTCTGTTACAGCAACAGAAAATGGACTGGCAAATGATCTAATAAAACCACTTTCCTAGCAAGAAAACAGTCCCAAAAGGGAAGAAGGTAAGAGATTCTGGTGCTGCAAGAACTTCATACTTCCCCGCTACTTTTGAACAAAGGCTTTAAGACCAAGAATGGGGAAGCCTCAAGAAGCCAAACCGTCAGTGCGCACAAACTGCGATCGCCAGCCCCACCCTCGGGGACATTCAACTGTTCAGGCTGAGCTGCAAGAGAAACCTGGAGCCCAGAGATGTGCTCTCGCCCTTGGCAGCAAGACCACTGTTTCTACCAGATCCTGTCCTACCCTGTGTCCTGCAGCCTGGGGCAGTGAGCCACAGTGAGCCTTTACCACAAGAAAAGTACCATAGAGAGAGAATACCAACTATGCAGTCAGAAGTAAGCCCCATTCTTAGGGGGCTCATACCCTCTTTGCAATCAAAACCCCTGGATGAAGGTATGCCAGCCCACACAGGGAGCCTCTAGGGTATTCTCCTCCAACAGAGCAGCTTTCATGGGCTGCAAAGCTAAGTACAGAAGCACAAAGGGGATAGGATGGCAGTGGCTGCGACAGATGAGGCCAGGCGGGGCTTTGCCTCGCTCCTCTTAATCTTACTCCCCCTATCAAGCAATCTCCTTTCTCCTTATCAGCCAGACTTCCAGAAAGAGAACTCTATACTGCAGATCCTCACCTCCGCATCTCCGATTTACTTCTCAGCGGATTCCAGTTCATCTTCCACCCAAGAGCACTGACTAGCTACAACTGAAATCCTAGTTTGCAGATTCAGTATTTTTTGTTCAGTTCCCTTTCTACCTCCTTTTGATACTATTTCTATGTTTAACCATTTTCAGACCACAAATCAGTTTAGATATTTGATGAATGTTATGAACCTTTCTTCTGAAAAGCCCCCACCCCCACCCCTTCTCTCTGCAGAGGAGCCAGAAACCTCACAAAACATAATCTTGGACCAATCTAGTCAGCAGATCCCAGGCAAAAAGACAGCTGCCCACTCACCTGATCATAGTAACAACTTCCTTTTTTTTTTTTTTTTTTTTTTTTTTTTTTTTTTTGGTTTTTCGAGACAGGGTTTCTCTGTGTAGCTTTGCGCCTTTCCTGGAGCTCACTTGGTAGCCCAGGCTGGCCTCTGCCTCCTGAGTGCTGGGATTAAAGGCGTGTGCCACCAACGCCCGGCGTAACAACTTCCTTTTAAGAGAATATGTAGAATCAGTAGAAGGTTGGAGGAGGTCAAAATATATATAATCTCCATCTTTCTAAAATATTCAAAGATTTATAGTCTTTTTAGACAGACTGCAAAATGTATATAAAATATAAAACAGTCTTATAGTGAGTAAATACCCTAAATAACATCATTTGGCTATGATTTAAGTGTGCTCCCAAGGGTGTATGTGTTAGGAAATTTGATTCCCCCTACAGCTGTGGCATGCAGGTAGCATGGATCTTTAGGAAGTACGGCATCATAGAAAATGACTGGGTCATTGGGCTGCTGTTCTTAAAGGGAAGAAAGATAGTTCTCATAGGATCCTGGTTAGCTCTCCACAGAGGTTTTCTTATGAACCAGAAAGGTTGGCCCCTCCCTGCTCCCTGACTTCCTGTATCACCACATAATCTCTCCTCACCACATGTCATACTCATGTCGTGATGCCTTTTGTCTTAGTCTGGGTTTCTACTGCTGCAACAAAGCATCATGACGAAAGCAACTTGGGGAGAGGGGCTTATTTGGCTTTCATTTCCATAGCACTGTTCATCCTCAAAGAAAGTCAGAATGGGAACTCAAGCAGGGTAGGAACCTGGAGGCAGGAGCTGAGGTAGAGGCCATGGACCAGTGCTGCTTGCTCCTCATGATTTCTTACAGAATCCACGACCACCAGTCTAGGAATGGACCCACCCACAATGTGCTGGGCCCCTCCATGTCAATCATCAATTAAGAAAATACCCCACAGACCTGCCTACAGCTGATCTTACAAAGGCATTGTCTCAATTGAGGCTCCCTCCTCTCTGGTGACTTTAGCCAGGACAGTCTTACTATAGTAAAATGCAGCTGTGGGAATAACTTGCCTGAGCCAGTATCATGCTTAGACCTTTTGGCCTCCCATGGTATGACATAAATAAATCTCATTTTTTTTAATACTACAGAGCCTCAAGCACTTTGTGATAGCAATGCAAAAAAATTAGTAACTTTAGAAAGAGCCACATAACAAGCTTCTGTAAGCCAATTTAAATAAGAAAATTAAAATGATGGCATCTTTTTAGATTTAAAAAGCTACCTGAGAATTTCCTAACCAACTTCTTAATTTGGCTTTATCCTAAAATTCCATTTACAGATTTAAAACTTTTTTAAAGAAAATTTGAAATATCACTAAAAAGCACAAAGAAAACATCACAAAAAACACCATTGAAAAAACAATCTTGGATCCACCTATAATCCCAGGACTAATAAGACAGAGAGAGTAGGATGGAGAGTCCAAGGCCCACCAGGGCTACACAACAAGTTCTAGGCCAACCTGGGTCATATTGTAAATCCCTGTCTCATAAAACCAAGGAAGAAAAGAAAAAATAATATTGACAAAGGGAAGAAATACAAACAAGAGAATTCCTAGAAAAGCTAGCCATAAGTAATGTCAAGAGCACAGAAGAGATATGTTATCTTCAAAGTAGAAACAGATGGATTTCTGCTCAGTGGTATCTAATTGGAGAATTAAATTACCTTCAGATTTGCAATCTAATCTAATAACAACCATATAACTAAAGACAAAGATATAAATTCTTTTTCTATTTGAAAATAATATTTTTGTCACTGTCAGCCTCAGTTAGAAAGCATAAACTTTTCAGATGAACCATAAGCAGAAATATGAAGTGAGTCTACACATGACTATTATTGCCTTATAAGAGTGAGTAGAAATATCCCTTCAGTACAGATCTGAACAGAGAATTCTCAACAGAAGAATCTCAAATGGCTGAGAAACATTTAAAGACATATACAACATCCTTAGCCATCAGGGAAATGCAAGTCAAAACAACTCTAAGAGTCCATCTTACACATATCAGAATGGCTAAGATCACAAACACCAATGACAGCCTATATTGGAGAGAATGTGTAGCAAGGGGAACACTCCTCCACTGTTGGTGGGAATGCAAACTTAAACAGCCACTTTAGAAATCAATATGGCAGTTTCTCAGAAAACTGGGAATCAATCTACCTCAAGATCCCTCTATATCACTCTTGAGCATATATCCCAAAAAAAGCTCAATCATACTGCAAGGACACTTGCTCAACTATGTTCATAGCAGCCTTATTCATAATAGCCAGAACCTGGAAACAACCTAGATGTCTCTCAACTGAGGAATGGATAAAGAAAATGTGGTACATTTACAAAATTGAGTATTATTTAGATGTGAAAAACAATGGCATCAGGAAATTTGAAGGCAAATGGATAGAACTAGAAAAAAAAATCATCCTGAGTGAAGTAACCCAGATCCAGAAAGACAAACATGATATGGTCTCACTCATAAGTGGATATTAACTGTAAAGTAAAGGATAACCATGCTATAATCCACAACCCTAGAGGGACTAGGGCCCAACAAGGAGGGCCCAAAAGGGGATGCATGGATCTCCCTGGGAAGGGAAAATAGACTAGATCTCCTGGGTAAACTGGAGGGAGGGTGGGGATGGGAAGATGAGGAATCAGGTTGAGGAGAGTAATGAAAGAGATGATTTGATGGGGGCATATTTCAGGGTTAGGTAGAAACCTGATGTAAAGGAAACTCCCACAAAACTACAAGGATGACCCCAACTAAGACTCCTAGCAATAGTGGATAGGTAGTCTGAACTGGCTATCTCCTGTAATCAGATTGGTAACTACCCCAATTGTCATTGGAGAGCCTTCGTCCAGTTACTGATGGAAACAGATGCAGAGATCCACAGCCAAGCCCTGGGCCGAGCCTGGAAAATCCTGTTGAGGAGAGGGAGGAAGGATGGCTATCTGAGTCAAGGGGTTCAGGGTCATCACAAGGGAACCCACAGAAGCAACTGGCCTGCTCATGGGAGCTCACAGACTATAGACCAATAGCTAGGGAGCCCACATGGAACTGGCCTAAGCTGTCTGCATATGGTGATGGTTGTGTGGCTTGGTCTACTTGTGGGACTCCTGGCAGTGGGAGTACGACCTGTCCCTAAGGCTTTGGCTGGCTTTTGGGAACCTGATCCTAATGCTGGATTGCCTTGACTGACCTTAATACAAGGAGAGAAGCTTAGTCCTACATCAACTTTATATGCCATGCTTTGTTGGCACCCATGGAAGGCCTGTACCTTTCTGAACAGAGTTGAAGGTAGGGTAGATTGAAGAGGGGGAGCATGGGGGAGGAAAGGAGGGAATGGGAGGGGAGGGGAAGCTGCAGTCAGGATATAAAATAAATGAAAAAATTAATTAATTTAAAAAAGAAATATCCCTTCAAGAATCGGAAACTGTCTATGTTATAAATACCTTGTTCTCGGCTTCAAACGTAGCTGTGGAGAGTTAGAGGGAATTTTTTTTCATATGATAAATGTTTATTTTATAAACTATTTTTATTTGTGTGTATGTGTGTGTATCTGTGTGTGAGTACATGCAGGTACATGTGGGTGCACAGAGAGGACAAAACAGGGTGTCAGACTGCCTGGAACTGGAGTTTCAAGCAGTTATGAATTGGTAGATGTGGTTGTTGGGAACCATGCTCCAGTCCTCTGGAAGAGCAGCCATCTCTCCAGCCCAGTTAACATTAATTTCTAAAGTGAAACATGTAACTATTATTGTTAGATAAAATTTGTGTATATATAAAACAAAATTCATAGAGGCTATTGATTTCAACTGAACTCCTACTCTTAAGCCCAAAAGACCAAACAAAAATGAAGTTGCTGAGACTAAAGTTATACATCACCAGCTCAAAAATAAGTTGTTTGTCTGACATGAGTAATCTGCAGAGAGATAACAGCCAAGTGCTCAAACAAGCTAGTTTTTGCCAGCATGAGAATCCTCAGTTTTAGCCTTTACAAGGGAAATAATGGAAACAATCTACTTTGTGGTCTACCACACAGCTCTTTTCTATCTTTAAAGCTATGTTCCAACATGGAGCTCAACCTAAACCCTTAACCTATTTGTGGAAGGATGAATAAGGAAATAATAAGGATGATGATAACAATAATGGAATAATAATGATGATGATGATGATGATGATGATGATGATGGAATATCCTTATTCTAGAATTGAAAATACTAAAGCCAATTAAGATCTTAAATTGTAGTGGGTAGCTGTTCCAGCATTGACCTTGAAGCACTGCCCCTAGTGAGGCTGCAGGTAACTGCCATATCTGCCTATGACCTGCCCCTAGGGCATGGCCGAGACAGGACCCCTTAAGACCCAAGATGTGTATGTGTGAGCTCTCTTGGCACCTCGTGATCCTGGATGCTGGATTGCAGACAAAGTCAGAGTTCTCTAGAGAACCACGCTGGACTGCACCTCATCTCTCCCAGATCCTGTAACCAACCCCTTTACTGGTTGTAAGTTACCCCAAAATAAACCTCTTTTAACTACCAGATAAACTACGTGGTTTTGCCTCGTTAATTGCCGTTTTACTAAATTAGTCACAATTCTGTCTTTTGATGTCAGGTTACTTGATAATTCTCTAGTATTTTTCCATATGTGAGTGTGGTATATGTGCATAGATGTATGCATGTTAGCATGTACATGGGTACACCTGTGTGCACATGTATGTGGAGGCTGAAGGAAATCTTCCTCAAGTGTTTACTTGTATTATCAGTGCATGCATGTGTGATGGGGTGGAGATGTGGAGATCAGAAGGCAACTTTTTTGGAGTTGGTTCTCTCTTTCCATCTTTACATAGGTTTCTGGGAATTGAACTCAAGTCACTAGGTTTGGCAGCAAGCACCTGTGCCTGCTGAACCATTTCTTTGGCCCCCATCTTATTCTTTTGATAGGTCTCTCAATCAAACCCTGGAGATATGGCTAGTCTGACTAGCTAGCTTGCTCCATGGATCCCCTGTTTTTGCCTTCTAAAGCTGGACTTACAAGCAAGTAGCTGTGTCCACCTGGTGTTCCCTTAGGTTATGGGGATCCTAAGTATCTCCGGTCCTCATGCCTCAAGGCAAGTGCCTTCACCACAAGGCCATCTCCCTAGTCTCAAGCATTATTTTTCTTTAATTTTATTACAGCATGTGTGTGTGTGTGTGTATGTGTGTGTGTGTATGTGTGTGTGTGTGTGTGTGTGTGCCACAGAGCACATACGGAAGTTGGAGGACAACTTTCAGAAGTCAGTTTTCTCACTGTCAGTTCTGGGGATTGAACTCAGGTCTTAATACTTGGTGGTAAGTGTGTTTACCAAATGATCCTGACCCTCAATGGAAGTGGAAGTGGTAGTCTCCAATATGAACACTATTTAAAATTCACATTTTTATTATTATTTTATGTGTTTGGGTGTTTTTCCTGACATATACATCTGTGTACTACTTGTGTGCCCACAGAGGCCAGAAGAGGACATTGGATCCCCTGGAACTGGAGGTACAGATGGTGGTGAGCTGCCATGTGGTTGTTGGGGATCAAACCCTGATCCTTTGGAAGAGCAGCAAGTGCTCTTAACTGCAGAGTCCCTAAATTCAACATTTTTATAACATAATTCTTTATTGATTCTTTGGGAATTTCACATCATGCACCCTAATCCCACTCACCTCCAAGGTCCTCCATATCCACCCTTTACCCTGCTGCATCCCCCCGAAAGAACCCCTTCAAACACTAATTTAAATAAAAAAAACACCTTGCTTCTCTATCTTTCCCACCTCTCCAACACCTCTTCATTTGCCCTAGTGACTAAAATCAACATTTCTTAAGTTGATAATTTAAAATACACTGAAAATCTAAAATTTCAATGTCAAACCAAATTCTATTTGAACAATAAAATGGGTACTATAACAGAAATAAGAATTATGCCTGTTTTTAATATAGTAAGCAAATATTTTACAAATGTATTTTTAACTTAACATAAAGCTCAGAGAAAATTTTGGATACCTGCCCCACACCTAGAAGCCTCAATGGACATGATACACTTGCCATGATCAAGTATCCTGATAGATGTGTGCATCATAGAGCACATTTGAAGCTCACTTTGTTATCCCCCTCAGTATTTCAGTCATCTGGGTTACCATCTGCATCAAACACAAACGAAAACTGTGGTATGTCAGCCACTTTCAAGATGTGATGTCGCCGAGGATGCAACAGCGCTCCTTTAAACTCTCAACATCAATCAAACTCAGAAAACCTCCATATGGAAAAGAACAGCAGTGGACTAATTAAAGGGAACTGCTGAGGGTTCTCTTCCTTTGTAAACAGGTCACGGCTTGGCTTTAGTCCCCAAAGCCACTTGGTTTCTTCATTGGGGTGCATTTCCCCCCTTTCTCCTAGACATACAACAGAAAATGATCAACAAATATGCAAACTGGATTTTTAAAATATATTATTGCATCTTAACAACTAGAATTTAGTATTTTTAATTAACAACTAGAATAACCTATGAGAAAATATGCTCGAACATAATTAAAATGAAAGGATCTCTGAAGATAAGGACAAAGATGACTAAGAGGATAAAGTGCCCGCTATGGAAGCATGAGGACCTGCATTCAGATGCCCAGTACGCACATAAAAAAACTGGGCAAGATGGCACACATCTGGAATCATAGCCCTGCAGAAGTGAAGGTCAGACGACCTCAGAGCTTGCTGACCAGCTAGCAAGAATGGGAAGAAACAAGAAGGAAGATTTAGCATAAATAAAAAAAAAAAAAAA
>CABHPQ010078120.1:0-11254 GCA_902168405.1 Peromyscus aztecus
ATCCTTTGGTGTGCCAAGGCAAAGAAATTAATCTCTTAAAACAGAAACCTGATCTGATGGAGGAAGGGAATTTAAAGACCCAGAACACATAGGCATTATTAACTAAGGGAGTTTGTACATCCACTCTATTAGTTCCTTCGGCCATGGTAGAACTTCCTTTCCCAAAGAACAAGATAGATAGCCATGTGGATCACCTAGGTAGACCCTTACATGACAGGCAGAGCTCACTTCTTCTGCATACGGCATGCTGCTTTCTCCCTTTACAAAAGAAGCTGAGATATTCAGGCAAAGGTGGCAGTCTCTATCTAGCTACCCAAGTGGCCCTGTCCTTATTTTTTGCCATCTGTTGCTGTCAGAATACACATTTTTCATGCACATATGTTAACACCGAATGATTCTTTCAGATTCTAAAAATAAATCAAGGGGCCATTTTTATTGGAATAATATGATGCTGAAGAAATCTGATGCAATAACTAGGACATGTATCATCACTTCCTGTCTTTTCTCCATCCTTAACTGTCAGCCCGAAGCTCGTTTCTTCTGAAGTCCCTTCCTATTTTCTGAATTCATCGGGAGTATTTTGAATCCATGTTGGATTAATGAAATGACATCTAGATGATTGCAACATCTTCATTCCCTCCCATAATCAAAGAGAATGTTCTGAAGGAATTTGAATAGAGCTTTTTTTCAGTATTGTTCAGCTCCTTGGCATTAACTTTCTATTTAAGAGCTGATCACAAAACTGACACACTATAAATTAATGAAACATAAGCTGGCTATAATATTTGCTTTCCTTACTTGTCTCTCCTGTGATTATTCCGAAATGCACACTGAGGATATGCTGCGAGGCTCTCTGGATTTGTATCTCTCTTTCTAGAAAACTTGTGTATTACCACATCTTTAAATTTCAGTTTCTTTACATGTAAATGTTATTGTTGTAATAACTACAATATTTCTTTCGAGAATTAACCGAGGGGTGTTATGGGAAGCAATTATCAAGGTGGGCACTAGACAAGTCCTAGACATAGGACTTCATTTTTGTTGTTTTGAACAAGTGCCAGATTCTAAAGTGTTAAACTGAAAAGAGGTGAATTCCATGAAAGTTACTTCCATGCATAAATGTTAGTGCAGAACATTTCTACATTTCCTTATCAAAAGAAAAGCTTTATCATGCACCCTTCAGCCATTTGACACATGACCCTTCAAGTTTCCAACCTCAGTTCCTTTTTCCTCTTACCACTCATGCCCTCCTTGTGGCAAAAGCCACAGTGTTCTCTTCAGCCTTACTCATCCTCATGATCCATGCACTCCTGTTTATCTGCCTTCTACATGAGTGCCCTGCCTCTCTGTTGTCTTGTTGGTTTCTTTTCTTTCTATCTACCCTCCTTTTCCCATTGCTGTACAGAGGGTATGACAACTAACGCTTTTGAAGTCAGAATACTAGAATGTTTGATTTACAAATTCTATTATTCATGCAAACATGCTTGTGTATTGTTCCCGCATCACTCAGAGGACAGATGGGAGTATTGGGAGAACAATTTTACTGGATACCATATCCAGTTTTGATCCTCAGGAAAAGAGTATCATACTGCAGCTGGAGAGATGGTTTAAGATGGCACTTTTAAAAGACCTAAGTGTGGCACCCAGCACATATAGCAGGCTGCTTATTATGAATGGCCTATAACTCAAGCTCCAGGGGATCTAATGCCCTCTTCTAGCCTCCATCTGTACCTGTACTCATGTGCATATGTGCACTCATGGATGCACACACATACACACTCAATTAAAAATAAAATAAAATTTAAAATAATAATGTTATGCAACTGTCTATATTTGTAATATTATAAAAATTCATGTCATATACTTCTGTTTAGATATAATGAAATCACTGGAGCTTATAAGTAGAGATCTTTTAAATAATATTTCTCAGCTTTCTGTCACTATAATAAAATATCAGAGGTTATTAATTCAAAATGGAGAAGGTATATTTTGGCTCACCATTTAAGAAGTTGCAACCCAAGGTTAGATGATGACATTTACTTTGGAGTTCTGGAGAGATGTCAAGAGTACATGGTGAGAAAAACTGCTCCCTTTACTAGCCAGGAAATGAAAAGAGGGAATCTAGAGATAGAGATGCCTGTCATAGACCCCTTCAAGCTGTGGCTTCAGTGATCTAAGGATCATTCATAAGATTATCAAAGTCTGATTTTTCAATTGTTGGTGTTTTAATTTCTGAGTGCATAAAGTTCTATTCACAAATTGTGCTACATGGTTTAGTGTGTTTACTGTCTTTTCTTCTAGAACTTTCAGAATTCCTGGTTCTATATGGAGGTCTTTGATTCACTTAGAGTTAATTTTACTGCATGGTTAGAGATGAGAATTAAATTCAGTTTTCCACATATGGATATCTAATTTTCCCAACACTATTTGATGAAGATGCTTTTTTTCTTTTTCCAGTATGTGCTTTTGGAATTTTTTGTCAAAAATCAAGTGACTATAATTGCATGGGCTTGTATGTGAGTCTTCTACTCTATTTTATTCATTTGCATGTCTGCTTTTTGCCATTACCATGCTGTTTTTATATACTATGATTCTATAGTATAATTGCAGATCAAATATGCTCATTTCTCCAGCATTATTTTTTTCCTTAGGATTTCTCTGGCTATAAAATCTCTTAATAGTTCCCTTGCCACTAATGCAAGCATCTTGATGACCAAACATTTAGTATAAAGACTTTGAGGATATTCAAGATCCAAACTATAACACAGACCATGCCTGAGAGTAAATACAGATACTGCTCTATTTATGATGGCATTATATTACAATAAGCATATTATACATCAAAAAGTAATTGAAAGTTTAAAATATCCTTAATGTAGATAAGCTATATACTCTAGAGTATGTACTATTCCCCTACATTATTATATATCTAACTTGGAACTACCACTGGATGCCTCTGCCACCAAGACAGAGTATATTACTACACATTTCTAGTCTACAATAAGATCAAAATTCAAAGCATGTTTACTATTGAATGTGTATTGCTTTCACATCATAATAAAATTAAACAAAAAATTGTAAGTTGAACTACTGTAAGTACAGGACCAGCTGCATATTCCTTCCAGGATCTATATGTCACGGTTTCCACTCCCTGCATTACCCACACATGACCTGGTTAGGGTACAGGTGTGCATTATTTGCCTAAGCAACCACTATTCAACATTTGCTTTATTACCAGCTGAAACCGAAGACAGTTCCCAGTTGAATTGTCTCCCATAAATATTAGTCAATTTTGCATTCATGCAATGCAAGTTTTGAACTTCAAAGCAGGACTTTAATTACATCCCAGTAAATTTATTCTCTTTTTGTTTCATAACAGCCTTCAAACCTGATAAGAAAATGTTTACCTCTGGATTTCTTTTGGGTTTTGTAGGAGGTATCTCTCTTAGCTTTGTGTCATCAGCAAAATTTAATAAGCCTATCTTTTGTATATTTATTTTAGTCACTGAATATTTTTTGCAAAGTGGGAAGATTGCAATGTGGCTTTATCATGTCTACAAATTCACTACAAGTTGTTTCTCCAAGAGCAGAGCTTGGTTTTCAAAATTTAAAAGTAAGCTGGACTAAAGACATGATTTTTTTTTTCTTCAGGGAATGTTTTATGACCACTGGTGTTTTGTCTGCATGTTTATCTGTGTGCGGGTGTCGAATTCCTTGGAGCTGAAGTTACAGACAGTTGTCAGCTGCCATGTAGGTGCTGAGAATTGAACCTGAGTCCTGTAGGAGAGCAGGTAGTGCTCTTAATCACTGAGCCATCTCCCTAGTCCTAAATACATGATTCTAAAGAGTAGAACATCCATTTATGACCTGCTCAAGCACGAGAAGTGACTAGTCCTGCAAAATGATAGCCACAGGATCTTCATGACTTGGGGCAACAGTAGGGTATCAGAGAGGAGCTTCAATGAGGGCCCAGTGATGATGGTGTACTAGAGACTAGGGCCCTTGAACTAGGCCAATGACTCATTGCAATGAACATTTGTGGGTGGGGCTGATTGAACAAAAGGGTATACTGCATGACACACCACAGCTACTAATGCCACTAGGATGAATGAAGAGGTGTTGTAGAGGTGGAAAAGATAGAAGCATGAGGTGGGTTTTTTGTTTGTTTTGTTTTTTATTAATTGGGAGGGTGGCTTGGTGGGTAAGGGGTGGATATGGAGGGACTGAGAGGTGAGCAGGATTGGGGTGTAAAATGCAAGATCCCTAAAGAATCAATAAAAAATTATGTTCTAAAAAAGAAATTCTGATATTACAAAGATAATATCTGTCAGTAAAAATAAAATGAGCTGATCACAAAATTCTGTGCATGCACACAAAAGAGTGGGGCATGATGGGAGCAACAGTGTTGAACTTAGAACTTAAGTTGTAAAGGGTTCTGAGGGTCTCCCTTCCTTCCTGGGATCGCTCCTTACAAAGAGTTATAGTCACAAAGGCGCTTTAGGTTCATAAAGAGGTGGACAATGTATGGAATTGAGATAGTGAGGAAGAAACAGCCAGGAGATGAAATCAACAAGCTTCCTATTCTTTTGAGTGTGAGTGATAAGTAACAGAGTCAATCTCCCACACATAAGTAAGTCTCCAGAGTACTAGAGCCCCAGTGCAAAAGTTTGACTACATTGATCAGATGCATGAGTGAGAAGCACCAGCCTAAGCTGCTACCAAAGCCTGGCCTATAGAAATGATGACCTAATAAATGCTACTTTTATTATTTGTGCTTTCTCCCAAATAAAGTGGAGTGTTTCTTACATAGCAACATTTTGGAAGTTAGTAGAGAACTGATCAACCTCAATGACATTTCCTCATGGTTTTCCTTATGTTGTCCAGTTCAGGGAGAAATTCCATCACTATGCATAGGAGTTTATAGCATTCCCATTGTCTATCCATTTGCTATAATCAGCCAGAGGGCATTTACACTGATTTGTTAAGACATGTTTAAATGAAGCTGTGTTAGTCCCCAGATAGCATTGGGTTCTTTTATTAAATATGGTTAAATACTACCAACTTTCTTGTCAAAATGAAACATGACAGTTTGTGGATATGGCTTCCAAGTTTAAGAGACTCATCTTTTTTATACAATATAAGATTTTTCCCGTGCTATTTTCTATTCTAATTTTCCCCTACTCACTATTTTTAAGTGAAAATAATCAGGGCATAAAGTACAGATTCCTTATGTCCCTTGGGAGCTTACATGGGGACCCAGAAATTTGATATCTTTGAAATTTGCCATTTTTCTCATCTTTGATGGGACTGCGAGCTAAGATTTTTATTTCTCTTGTTCTTTTTCCTGTTGTCTGAAGGACTCTACCAACAACACATAAAATTTTGTATGAAGGAAGTGGAGTGTTCATGTTACCATTGAAACAACTCTTTTAAGAAGTCTGTCAAACCTTGCAATTAATCACAAAGTAATTTCTGGCAAGAAAGTTTACAAAAATGTATCGCTTTTTCTTTGAGAGAAGAAATTTGTAAGCCTAGGTGCCTTCAAAGAATATTTGTGAAATACAATTTCCCTAATTTGTTGCTTCTCACAATTTGATGTCTTTGGAATTTGGAGCCCAGACTAGCCTGGGAGAGCACCAGAGTACAGATTTTGAATAAAACCTCTCCACACAGAGGTAGTAATTAAAGAACTGTGTCCACACTATTTATTTAGCATTATTGCAGTTCTAAGACTTTAAAGAATATGCCAGTTAACAGCTATGCACCACTTGTAAAATTCAAAGATCAGATGTATACACCACTGTAGTGTGGACCAAGATCCAAAATGTCCCAGTGAAGAAGTCACCTCAGAGAATGCAGTAGCTTAGTGCATCTTGAATTTACACAATGCCTCGTTAACTCTACTTGGCAAATTAATTCAAATTGATTTGTTTGTGAGACTGCAGCCTGGCCTCAGATATGGCTGCAAACAAAGAATAATTATAGACAGCAATGTTTAAGCTCAGAGAAATATCTAGAGAGAGTTTGGATTAGTGTGAAGACTGTTTTGAAAACTATAACTTTATGTTTAAAAAGAGAAGAAAGGAAGATGAAAGGAAAGACAGGAAGAGAGACTATACCCTATGTAATAATAACATCACGTTTTACAAATGATACTGACTTATTATAACACTCCAAAATGCAAATGAAGTATTTGAATTGATGCAGAAATAATACGGAGCTAAAATATTGAAATGGCCATTTAATGAAAAAAAAAACATTTTTAAGCAAAATGATTAAATACACTAAGAAAATGATGAAGAAAGAAAAGCAAAAAAAAATATAGATATATGATACAGTATGAGAAGTAAAGATTAACTTCACAATAACAGTGCCGAAAAAAGATACAGAGCTGGGGACATGGCTCATACAGTAAAGTGCTTCTTTATCACTTCCCCATAATCCATGAGGAGGGAGGGAGGGAGGGAAGAAGGAGAGAGACACAGAGACATTGACAGAGAGCAATTCCTTAGCAAAAGTTGCTCATTTCCAGCTTCATTTGGAGACCAGCAAGTAAGGCTGAGAGGATAAATTTCAGGAGAAAAAAAAAAACCAATTACTACCATCAGGGCCCTTCCTCTCTTCCAGTATATCCAACTGAAAGGTAGCTAACTGCTCATTGCAATGTCTGCACATCGGGACTTTTGCAATTGGACCATGTCATTCTTCCCACTAACAGTTGAGTCTGTCTTTCTACTTTGGGTCCTGGGTTGGCTGCTGGCTGTCCTCGGCCACTGGCCCAGTAGCACAGGTGATGTGAGGTGAGAACTGAACAGTACTTGTGTGTGCTTGCCCCTCTTCCTGCCACACCCTGTGATGGCAACATGAAGAGGATTGGGCTAGGTTCTTCCTTCATCAGAAGAGAGAGCCAGCCACCCAGGTATCCTCATTCAGCTCAATAATCTCATCTGAGCCCTCACTAGTGAATAACAAAACAGTCAAGACTGGGAACTTGATCTTGTCCTGTAGCCCTCATGGGAGAAGAGTGTGGTGGTATTGTGTTCCCCAAAATATTGTGTATGCTAATGAACTTATCTGGGGTCAGAGAACAGGACAGCCACAATATTAAACATAGAGGTTAGGCAGTGGTAGCATACGCCTTTAATCCTGGCATTTGAGAGGAAGAAATTCATGTGTTCAAGGATACACCCAAGCATGGTGACCCACGCCTTTAATCCCAGAAAGCAAGCCTTTAATCCCAGGGAGTGGTGGTAGAAAGGAGAAAGGTATATAAGGCGTGAGGACCAGAAACTAGAGGCATTTGCCCTGGAGAGGCATTTGCCCTGGAGAGGCATTTTCCTTGGAGAGGCATTTGGCCTGGAGAAGCATTTGGGCTGGAGAAGCATTTGGGCTGGTTAAGCTTTCAGGCTTCTAGCAGCAGTTCAGCTGAGAGTCATTCCGATATGAGGACATAGAGGCTTCCAGTCTGAGGAAACATAGACCAGCTGAGGATCTGGCGAGGTGAGATAGCTGTGGCTTGTTCTGTCTCTCTGATCTTCCGGCTTCACCCCAATAACTGGCCTCAGGTTTGATTTTATTAATAAGAACTTTTAAGATTCATGCTACAGAAGAGAATCCAAAGACAGCCGATCGTGCTTCTCTCTCAGCAATTCTGGCTCTTTCACTTGAAAAACTGGAATGTTTATCAGACAAGTGGAAGTTGGGGCTTCAAGCTGATCTCCAAATAAATGATATAATATGCCTCATACCTATCAGAGAATGGACCCTTCTACTGAGATGGAAATGGGTAGGGATCTTAGACGCCACAAAATGCAAGATTCTTTTCTATTTAAAAAATGATGGATCACTTTCCTTGGCTTAGATATGAATTAAAAAAAATTCATATGCATAGAATAGTAGCAACCTTTGCCAAAATGCCTTCCCCACCAGTGTACCTGTTTCATAGCTTCACTTACAAATGTTGTAATATTTGTCTCATGGTTTTCAATAACTGGTACTATGGCCACAGGCATGCTGGGAAAAATATTCACATCCCCTGCATTTAGCCAAACTGTAAATAAAAAATTTTTTAATCAATAAGTTTCCTAATTTCTTTGGAGTAGAGGGAAACTGAGGCAGTGGGTTTGAGTCTTATGTGCCTGTTTCATCTAAGACAACTCAAATAGGAAGACAAAAGGAAGGAGGGAGGGAAGGGAGGCGGGAAAGAAGGAAGGGAAGGAAGAATGAGGGAAGGGAAAGAGGGGAAGAAAAGAAAAAAAAGAAAACTCTTGAGAGCTACAGAAATATGACATAACACACAACATACAGAAAACCTGAAATAATAGCCTGGAAGTCAGGCAATCTGTGAAGGACTTTTTTTTACTTGATATGGAGAACACAGAACTCTCTGATATAATTACCATAAAGGTCCTACAAAAAGCAATAAGCAGCTTAGCTGCTGTCTGTCTCTGGAGTTAAAGAAGTTTGGAACCCAGAGCCATGGATGAAGACGTGAGATGGAAGCACAGACCTGGGTCCTTGCTACACAACTTTAGCAATGTACCTCTTTTCAAGGAAAGAAACACAATAATGCAGCCCCTGAAGGGAGAAGAAAAAGGTGAGGCTATAGTTGGAAGATGGCAGGAAAGTCAAGAACTGATTTTTTCCATTCCACTAGGAAGGAGAGAAGACCATTTATTTAACCTCTTCCCATCCGCATTTGAATAAAGAGTGAACACTTTAGTAAACAGAGTAGTATGAATTCTGTCTTCCTGGCATAGTGGTCCTCATCAATGGCTGTGAATTGCCATTAATGGTTCAATATGGGGTTATTAAAAGTTCACATACTCTTTGTCTGAACAAACATGGCTTTTACTCCCTTCCTTAAGCCTAACTTTCTCAAACCAATCTTAAGCAAACAATTTATGTTAGAGTAGGAGATGAGTAGTCCCTGGTCTGGAATTGCCCATGTCTGTTTAGAATAGCAAAATATTCACTTCAACCTTCTCTATGAGCACACAACATTAAAAACAAAACCTTTAAAACCAAAGCTAGGAAGAAACAGCCCCATCTTTCAACCGAGGGTGTTCAAACGCAGACTTAAATATTAGTCTTAAATTTATAGTTTTGCATAAAGCAGCCCTTACAAGTGTATTTCCCAAGGAATTAAGAGTCAGTATTAGAGTGGCATGACTTTAGCATATGAATGACAGGTAGACTCCAGAGTAAAGCATCAAAATGATCAAGATCTGAAGACAGAAGGGTTAAAGAAAGAGTAAGAACAGCTAACGTTGCTCAGTGTTCTGAAGGACACCTCCAGGGACACATACTTGTCCATCATTAGAAGTGCATCATGACTTACGGTCATGACTTGAATATCAGTTCCTGTTGTGACTATGATGCTTAGAACAGCATTAAAAATTCGGCATTTTTAGACACAATGTTAGAAAAGTAGCTGATGATAAATTAGAAAGTATTTACACATTTAAAATGTTTATTTGCGTTACAGCGTTTACTATATTAGTTGTTGTTGGTGTGCATTTTGTTTGCCTTTTTCTTTTCAAAAATATTTTGTCTTGGTAGCTGGGGTGGTCATCTCGTTAGCTTTCCCTCATCATCACCACCAGGATGAGCTCTCTCTCTCTCCAGCACTGCCTCAGCTGGCTCACCCAATGCAGCCTACAACAAGGATGGGGCCAATTCTCCCGCTCTTGGGCCCTCAGATTCGGGTCCCCCGCACTCACATTGCCAGGGCCCTCAGATTCGGGTCCCCCTCACTCACATTGCCAGGGCCAGCTCTATGGATTTGCGTAGGCAAGGTGCAGGATCCTCTCTCTCTCAAGTCAGTTATTTGGGAAGCCGCTGCAGTTATTTGGGAGCGAGAGGTAGGGTCAGGAAAACTCCACCTACAGTGAAAGGTAGGGCCATCTTTCCTAAGTGTGTGCCTGGGGCTTGGGGGTGCGCTCTTTCCTGAGGGGCAGAGCCCGTGGCAATATTCAACGAGGGGCAGGATCAGCCATCCTAGGGCGAGTGAAAGGTGGAGCTGGCTCAGCACAGCTGGTTCCAATGATCCCTGTGCTAACACCGGATATCACCACAGACTCCAGCTGCAGCAGGACCCAGACGGGTCCAGTCGCCACCACAGCCTCAATGGCAGCACAGGCCCCTCACATCAGCACAGCCCTAGCAGCATCCCAGAACCAGGGCTATGAGTTGGCCCACCCGAACATCCACGGAATCTATGAACTGTTGGAACTTGTGAACGGGAGGAACTACAGATCCAAAACAGCAGGATCTCCATGACACAGGACAACAGGATATCCAAGAGGAACCCCAGTGAAAGCTCATTATTGGTGGCATAGCAGAAAAACAGAGGCCTTCAGCCAGACCAATGACTCATGGCAGTGAACACTTGCAAGTAAAGATGAACATACCAAAGGGTAAACTGTATGCCTCAAAGGGCCACGCTACAGTTTCCACAACAAGATTCTTCTTTTGGTTGTTTTTGTTTGTTTGTTTGTATTTTGTTTTGTTTCTTTGTGGTTTGTTTGGTTTTTCTTTTAAATTTGGTTTTGTTTTGGGGGGCAGTTGCAAAGGCAGAGGGCAGATGCCAGGGGGCAGGGAGATAAGTGGGAACAGAATATATGATGTGAAAATCCACAAAGATTCAATAAAAGCAAAAAAAAATCTTTAATCATGTGTATTTGTGTGTATATTGGGGGGGCGGTATGTGCACATGAGTACAGGGGCCTCCAGAGGCCAGAAGACAGTGTCAGAGCCCCCGGAGCTGGATTTAAAATCAGTTGTAAACAATCGGATGTGGGTGGTGGGAACCAAACTCAGGTCTTCTGCAAGATCAGTACATGCTTTTAACCACTGACTCAACTCTCCACCCCTCAGGTTTTCTTACAATACATATAGATACATTAAAAGCAAGTGTAGGTCAGTTCTGAGTGTCTCTCGACCATTGCCAGTAGTCTATTGTGGAGGTATCTTTGTGGATTTCTGTGGACCTCTCTAGCACTTTGCTTCTTCTTATTCTCATGTGGTCTTCATTTATCATGGTCTCTTATTCCTTGTTCTCCCTCTCTGTTCTTGATCCAGCTGATCTCCCACTCCCCTAAGCTTTCTTTCCCGCTGTTTGAAACCTGGGATTTATACAGGGACACTTGGCTCAGCCTGGGAGGAGGGGACTGGACCTGCCTGGACTGAATCTACCAGGTTGAACTCAATCCTCAGGGGAGTCTTTGCCCTGGAGGAAATGGGAATGGGGGGG
>CABHPQ010078128.1:0-12830 GCA_902168405.1 Peromyscus aztecus
GAAGGCGGGGCGGGCTTCCTATCAAAAGCCCCTTGCTGCGGCGTGCCTTGAGCTCCGAGTCCCGCCGGGTCCAGCAGCACTTTGATGGACCGGAGCCGTTAGGCCCGCTGAATTGAACTAAGTTGCCTGATTCACTCGCACCCACTTTGTGCACGGGCCTGAGAGGGGAGGGGGCACATGAGATGGTCGCCGTGGTCTACTGTGGTGTTAATGACTGTTTTCAGTTTTCAGTGAGGATGAGCCTTGGTGAACAAACACCAGACACCTGAGGCCTGCTTGTGACGCCTCTCCCCGGAGTGATGGTGTTTGAATTGGTACTGAGCGTGGATGCTGTCAGATAGGGACTCTCAGACGTCTCCTCCTGAGCTGTCCCACAAAAGACAAACACTTTCGGATGGTGACGTTCAGACTCCGAATCCAGATAGGAACTTTATCTGCTGGGTTAGGTATGTAGGCATCAGTATAATGCTTAGAACAAAACACGGTGTGCTCCCAAAGTGACAGTTGTGTTTTTGGACAGATGTGGGAGCTCTAGATGGGAGTGCCAACATAGCCCACCCCTTTAGACCTCCAGGGGTGAAGGGGATGGTGCAGGTTTAGAGATAAAGAGAAGTCACACAGAGAAAGGCTCATTGGCACAAGGGACAGCCTTTGGGGATGTGATGGGCTTTGCTGGTTGCTATGGATTGTGAGGACAGCCCTGAGTTTTCCAGGCAGTATGCAATGGAATTACCTCTTGCTGCAGGGTACATGCACAGTCCCAGTGTGGGCAGGTGGAGAGGATAAGGATGGGCAGGGAAGTTTCCACTTGGGGAGGTGGGAAGTGGCTATGATATGGAGTTCTGTGGGACGAGTGAAAACCTTGTTCTCAGGCCAAGGAGTGTCTCCTGGTCAGTGGCTGGGTTAGTGAGAGCGCCACTCAAAGAGATGAGCGTGCTCTGGACCAGTGAAGTGGACTGGAGTTCTGGGGAGTCCACGTTAGTCTGAGATACTCACCGAAGGACAGTGGAGGGACTGCGCCCCCAAGAGCTGCCTTTGACCTGTTGTTAATGCTTCTGCCTGCAGAAACAAAAGGACGGTGGTTCTGTCTGCCTGGTGCCAAAATGCAGCTTCATAAGCAGGACGTGGTGAGCTGTCCCCGACCGTGACGTCACAAAGAAGCCAGGCAGCCACTAGCTGGGAGCCCTCAGCCTTCCCTGGCTTCCAGGGTGTTTCCCACCTCCTGGGAGCAGCAATGGAAAAGCCTGCAGGCAGGAAAAAGAAGACCCAGGCCCCAAAGGAGGAAGCAGGTGCTCAAAAGGCCACTGCCAAAGGAGAGAAAGCACCAAGGGGGAAAAAGCCAACCAAGAGGAGGCCCCGGAAGCCCCGCAAACAGACTGTCCTGAGTCCCGAAGACGAGGCGCATATCTTTGATGCCTTCGATGCCTCGTTTAAAGATGACTTTGAGGGTGTCCCCGTGTTTGTTCCTTTCCAGAGGAAGAAGCCCTACGAGTGTGGTGAGTGCGGACGAATCTTTAAACACAAGACAGATCACATTCGCCACCAGAGAGTTCACACTGGAGAGAAGCCCTTTAAGTGTGACCAGTGTGGGAAGACCTTCAGGCACAGCTCAGATGTCACCAAACATCTGAGAATCCATACCGGTGAGAAACCCTTTAAATGTGGGGAGTGTGGAAAGGCCTTCAACTGTGGCTCCAATCTTCTGAAACACCAGAAAACGCACACCGGAGAGAAGCCTTATGGCTGTGAGGAGTGTGGAAAATCCTTCGCCTACAGCTCCTGCCTCATCCGGCATCGGAAGCGTCATCCGAGGAAGAAGCACTGAGCAGGGCAGCCTACAGCTGTAGATCTTTTTCAAACATCAGATGTTGGTCTAGGTTTCCGATGCAGTATGCTACTGATGGCTCATCCAGCTGCCTCTCTCCCTGTCATCGAAAGGAAAACCCACCCATCAGACGTAAGAACCCACAGAGGCCTTCTGCCCTGTGAGTCCTCACTTGATGGTAACACGGTGCTCCCCGGGGCTTCCTGCAGCTCCAGCCATTTTCCAGACTACTTCATTCTACTCAGGACCGTCTTTGGAACAGCTTTGGGTCACCGAGAACTTACAGCTAGAGAGACACCCCTGTTGGCGAGGGCCGCTGCCTCCCTCTGCTGCCTCTGCCTGCATCATCCACTATGTGATTGTCGGTTCTTTTGAAGGCTTCTGGCTCTGGATGCCTGGCCCCATGAAGTCTGCTAGGGGCAAGGACCCCTGAGGTGGATGGCAGGCAGCGCTCTGAGCAGCTCTGAGGACCCAGGTCCCCTTGGACAGCACCAGAGCTTGCTCATCTCTGCAGCTAACTTTGGTGATCTTGAAATTTCTCTCTTGCTGAACCAACAGTCTCTGAGCTCAGCCCCAGTGCCTGAAACTGGACTGCACTGTGTACCCTTGTCCCAGCCACCATCGTAGACAAGTAGCCTGGACTCAAAGTGGCCTCAGTGGACCCTTGCACCCTGCCATAGTGGTAGATTGTTTAGACTAGGCCTTGTAGCTCCAGGGTGTCAGCAGCAGCTTCCACCCACTGTACCTTCAGAAACAACTGTGGCCCTGCCCCGTGGCAGCCCACCATTCAGGTCAGCTCCACTTCCTGCCTGTCACCAGGACAAGACAGTGTGGTTGTGCCTGCCCTCTGTCCCAGGTGCTCTATGAGGTCTGTGTTCTAAGGAGAGCAAAGTGACTGCTGACCAGAAGGGTAAGTTGAGGGAAAGTTGGCAGAGATTTGGACTTAAAAAAAAAAACCTAGTAATAGCTTTAGTCTTTGAGGACTCTGCCCTGAAAGAAGGGTCCCCAGCCAGAACTAGAGATGGGTTTGTCAATATATAAAGAAACCATGAGAAATAAGTGATGCGAGGTAGCGATGCTCCCTGGTAGGAATGTCTTACCAGGTGTGGTAGTTAATCTTCATGTCAACCTGACTGGATAGAGGATCAGCTAGGAGACATGCCAGGTGTGTCTGAGGGGGTTGCCAGGGAGACTTAACTGAAGAGACAGCTCAGCAGATAAGGCACTTGCTTCAGAAGCCTGGCAATTGAGTTCAGTCCTGGAACCCATGTAAAAGTGGCAACAGAGAGCCAGCTCCTCAGAATCCCTCTGACCCCCACCTGCTCACAGCAGCAGTAGACACACAGAGCCTTAAGAAACTAAGAGACTTGAAAGAAAAACTTGAGCGTTCGTCTATTTGTTTCCCAGTTACAGGCAGTGTGACCAGCCATGACACACTCCCCACCATCATGGCCTGTATCCCTTCAAACCAGGAGCCAAGGAAACCCTCAGGTTGCTTTTTTTCAGACAGTTGCCACAATAATGAGAAAAATAACAAATATACCAGGCTAGTCGTCCTTTTTCTAAAAGCTGAAGTGAGCACCGAGTGTCTCTGGTACCTCCTGGGCACTGGCCTAGCCAGGCTTGCTGATGCACTGTCAGGAAGTGCAAGCTGAGGCTGCAGTTGGACCAGGGCCTGCACTGCCCCTCCCTATGGGCAGAACATCACACATAGAAGTCTTCCCACACCACTCTCCTTATGCAGGCAGCCCCGGCAGTATTGTACCAGACTTGATCCCCGAGGGAGAGCATGGCTTAATCTAATAGGAAATCCAGTAGGTGAAATTGTGAGAAAATGGGCACCAGCTGGTGTAGATGTATCCAAAACACACTCGGGCACCTTGTCCTGGGTTACAGGAGTTGCACACACGGCTGGGACATTGGAAACCAGGGGTGTTAGCAGGTGGCAAGGCACAGCCTCTCACCCCATCCTTAAGGATGTGTGGGAAGGTTTCAAGGTACAGAGTCATGATTTCCTCCATATTGAAGGGAAACCAAAGATAGTGTGTGTTCACTAGGGCCACTAGGCAGGGTGACCCGATACCATTCCTCATGAGTCTGGGTCAGGGATTACCAACATTTTATGTAAAGGGCCAGATTTGTTCTTGTCTTTGCAGCTACACAGCCACTCACCTGTGCCACATATTGTCACAGCCCTTACAGATGGCACAGCATGAGTAGTCTGGCCATGTGCTGAGCAGACTTGTCAGAGAGAGGTGCTGCCATGGTTTGTTTGCTAACCTTTCAGTTTGTTTATTGAGACAGAGTCTCAACTCTAGCCCAGGTTGTCTTGGATCCCCCTATGTAGCCTGGACTGGCCTCAAACTCACAGTGTGCTCCTGCCTAAGCCCCTGGAGTTACAGGCATAATCCATCAGACGTAGTTAAAATAGATACCAAAGTGCTCCCTTGTGGTTTGTTTTTACTTTGTTTATGACAGTGTCTTGATATGTAGCTCAGGCTGAGAACTAACTATACAACCCAGTTGGCCTTGAACTCACCATAAACCTCCTGCTTCAGCCTCCAGAGTTCTGGGATTTAGAGTCATGCACCCCACACCTGGTTTCTGACCCATATTCTTAATGAGGAAAATGAGAGAGTTTGAGCCACAGAGAGCTTGCAGGCTGTTACTTCGAGCTTTCCATAGGCTTAGTCCTTCACAGCTAGATGGTGGTCAGAAAAGCCAGCTAAGGATGTTGGGTCCCCAGATGCAGGGACTGGACTGGAGCCATAAGTGGCAGGGAGCTGCACAATGTGCCTTCTGCAGTTGGATGTTCCAGGAGGACGACAGTGTGGACACAGAATCTACAACAGCCCAGCTCAGTCAAACACAACCCAAGGGGTGCCTGCGTGGTCTGGTTTGATTTGTGGAGCACTGATAACACCTGTCATTGGTGGTGAGAAGTGTCGCTTTGAGTGGACGCATAAGGAGCCATTGACTTAGAGAAACAGCTGACCTGACTCGGCCTGAGCTGCTCCCTAACCTGGCCAGGTGGACTGTTTCTGGATTAGGTTACAAATAATTCTTTGCTGTCTTTTCCACATTTTAGGATGCATAGGACAGAGCCCAGACACAGAATGCCATGTAGTCAAATACTCGCCTGCCTCAGGCTGGCCCTGGAAGACACCTGTGGCAGTGCCTGGCGGCAGAGTCCAGTCAGCCCTCCAGCGAACAGGTGTGTTCACGGTCATTGTTCTGCTGCTGTGGCCCTGGGGATGGAACCCAGGGTCTCGTGAGCACTAGGCCAATGTTCTACCACTTAGCTGTGCCCCAGCTCAGGGTTCTTGGAAAAGAAGAATTAACTTGTTTGTTTGCTTTTGGGTTTGGTTTGGTTTTGAGTAGACTGGGCTGGCCTCAGCTCACAGAGACCCACCTGCCTCTGCCTTTGAGGTGCAAGGATTAAAGGTGTGTGCCAAACATAGCCAAAGAACCATGTTAAAAGCCACTGTCTTGATCTCCGAGAAGGAAGCAGGTGGTGAGAACGTGAGTCCTAAAGCTGAAGTCTCCTTGCCTGGATGTTGCAGTGTTAGATGTATTGCTGAACCTTGTGCCTCAGTTTCCTCCCTTGCAGTGGGGATGACAGTGCTCAACTCTAAAGAACCAGCTAGAATTCAGTGACTTGAGGTGTGGCAGGATATGGCAACACATGCCTTTAATCCCAGCACTCAGGTGGCAGAGGCAGGCGGATCTCTGAGTTTGAGGCCAGCCTGGTCTACAGAGTGAGTTCCAGAACAGCGAACAGCCAGGGCTACATAGTGAGAGCCTGTCTCAAAGAAAGAAAGAAGAAAGTCCATGTGTGGCACTGGCTCGTGCCTGTGGTTTTAATGCACACTAGCTCTTCCTGTGTGTTGGCATGTTTACATTGTTCTGTGATTTTCTGTGTTTTATGGGTATTTCCCTGCATGTTTGTGCACCACATGCCTGGAGTGTTCTCAGAGGCCAGAAGAGGGTGTTGGATCCTCTGGAACTGGAGTTGCAGTCAGCCACCATGTGGGTGCTGGGAACCAAACGCTGGTCCTCGGAAGAGCAGCCAGTGCTCTTAACCACTGAGCCGTCCCTCCAGCCCTTGTTGGACTTTTCTTTTTGTTCCAAATGCAGCTCACGATTATGAGAAGTCACCCAATCAAAGCAGCAGGAGGAGGTCATGGTGCAGCCCCAGCAGAAATGGGAGGGTGTCAGATCTGCTGCTTGTGCTGAGTGCACACCTGTACCCCTAGGTATCAGTCCTCAGCTGGAGCCCACGTCCCTCTGCATCCTTCACTTTCTTTGGGTAGCTGGCAGAAGCAGCTTGCATTTAACCTAGCTATTTCCTTCAGTCAGCTATCTCCTACCCTCTTCTCATTTACCCAGCCTGTTCTTTGTTTTTTCCAGGCTGCTAGTGCAGATCTTCCTAGCAAGAAGCTCAGAGAAGTCAAGAGAATCAGTGTCTACCTCCACCACAGGGCACTGAGATGCCCACTGGGTCATGCACCAGGGAGGCCGTCATCACAGAATCCATTGGCAACAGGAAAGCTGTAGGTGGATGAGCTCAGGGAGGCCTTCTGTACGCTGTGTGGTAACTACAGGGCACTTTGACTTGTCCCTACCCCGAAGTTAAGGTGGCGACATCACATCATTCACCAGCGACCTTTCGTTCTGGCTCACTGTCAGCCTACCAGAGAGTCCCCAGCACCAGCTCTTTACTTCAGTGAGACACACTGAACAGCCACCCGGGAACAAACTAAATGCTCAGAACCTTCTAGATGTCTTGAGATGTGTCCGGGGCAATGAAGAGCACTCCAGCAATGTATTGGGATTCTAATTACAGAAGCATACTCAACTGCAGCTAGAAATTTCTGAGAGGTACGAGGCAGCTCCACCTGGCAGCGCCTCAGCTGCTACCTCTGGTGGGCCTTCTCCTGCAGGAAGGGCTCTGACAGCACAGCTGCTGCTCAGCCTCACCTAGAGCAGAGAGCACTGCCGGGGCCTGACGACAAGCAAGTGAACAAGAGCTCCGAGCTGCATTAGCATCCGTTCCCTTGGTCCCCTCCCAGCCACCTCTAGGGAGAGTCAGAAGTAGCCCTGGACTAGGCCCAGAACTCTTCTGTTGAGGAGACCACTGGTTTAGACTTGATTCTAACTGGCAACTTCAGTTCCTGGAAGTCTGTAGCTCCAGGGCACACCTAGGCTCCATTCCTCCTTGATCTTGGATCCATCCCAGTTTGACATCAAGACACGATCATTTCCTGCGCCAATGAGTTTGGATGCCAAGATGCCCTGAAGAGTAAGGCAGGACCGGGGCCCTAGGAAGAAAGGCTGTGTACCCTAACTCAAAGGACAGATGCTCTGTGGCTTCAAGGGAAGATTTGGGGGAATGGGGTCACCTCTGGTGTGGACCTCAGGTATAGTGCAGACAAGGAGACTAGCCTATGTGCCACATTTATTACCCTTAGGCCAAGAGATAGCTCCCACTGTCAGCCTACCCCTTCCAGAACTTTGCGCCTGTGGAGTTGGGTGTTTGCTTTCTCCTGGTTCCTTCTGAAGGAAGACAAGTAGATTACCCTCTCCTGACTCAGATCCCCTGGGACTGATGCTTTCCTGTGGCAACTCCCAGCCAACACCCCGGTGAGGCATTGCTCTGTAGCTGGGTCTGCAGGCATTTGGCTCTGGACCTGAAGGGGATTCTTGGCACCTGTGAACTGGTAGCACCCAGCTGGCCTGTCCACGCCTCACCTCGGCCACATCAGCAATCTGGCGGACCCTCATCTTTCTTGTATCTGGCTGGTACAGAGACACCTGTGTGTCCTCATGCCCTATACATTCCCTGCAGGGTGTCTCCTGCCCTCCTGTGCTAAATTGCAGTGAGTGGTAAGCAGCTGTAGCCTATTGTGTTGTAGCAGATGCTGTCCCCAACCTGGTGTTTCTGTGTCACAGTTGTGAACTCTACTTTGATGTGAAACATCCTTGGTGCTGTGTCAGTGCTGTGCACATTGGACTAGACAGTCTGTTTGCTGTGCACTCGGTGACTTCCTTCGTATGTGACCCCTCTGCTCCATGGACAGCCACACTGATCTCCTCATTGCCTTCCAGTTGCTGCCATGGTTTTGTGAGCAAATGCTGTTGCTGCTGCTGCTGCTACTGGATGTCTATTTTCTCATAAAAGTAAATGTGTTTTCAACCTGCTTTCTGTGCTCTGTCAGGTGCCCTGCAGTGTGGAAGGATGCCCTCAAGAAGCCACCAGCTTTCTCCACTGGGAACCCTGAGCTGCAAGACCAGGGTCCCAGCTGGTCACTGCTTCTCAGGAGTGTCTAGGATGCTCCGGTGGCCAAGCTCATGAGAGTATAATGTGTAATTCAGAAAAGTCGTCACTGCTGTACATTGGGGTGAGGGTGGAGGCTCTACGGCAGCAAGACATCCTCCTGCCTTTTTGACCCCCAATACTAGGATTCTAGGTTCGTGTTTTGTTAGTTGTTCAGTGCCTGTAGTAGGGACCCTGAGGGAAACCTGGGAATCATCCGTTCATTCTCCATTTAGGGCAGGTGTTCTCAACAAGGGGTGATCTTGGAAGAGACACTTATCAGGGCCTAGAGACAGTTTTGTTAGGATCTGATGGGTAGAGGCCAAGATCTGGCCAAACTTCATAGTATACAGGTCAACCCCACCACAATGGGGAGTGCTGGTGCCATGTTGTTACTCAGGAAGCTAGGGACGGAGTTGGGCTCCCAGTCAACAGAAACACAAGAAGAACCCTTCTCTTTTCTGATCCATTCCCCTGCAGCCCCAAGACTAACCTTAAAATGAAGTAGAAGGGTCACTTGAACTTTCTAGATCTGGGATAACAATAGTGAGATCCCTATCTCAAAAATGGGATGGGGTGAAGCTGGAGGTTTATCCCAGTGTTGAAACACACAGCGTACTTGAGATGCTGGATTACCAGTTGCTCTTCGAGAGGACCCATGTTTGATTCTCAGCACCCACATGGCAGCTCGCAGCCATCTTAACTCTAGTTCCAGAGACTCTCTCTCCCTTTCCTGCTCTCCGTAGGCCTAGGCACGCAAGTGGTACACAGACATACAAACAGGCAAAACAGCCATATACATAGGACAAAAATTAGAAAATACATACCCCTCCCCTTGGAGGGTTGCAGTGCCTCCCAGTACACTTAGAATAAAATCCTGGTTCTGAAATGGCTTTAGGACTGTTGTTTTGTCTAATCTTGCCCATCTTGTTCCATTCTCCCTTGCTTACCATATTCCAGCCTGCCTGCTCTCTCAGGTCCAGATGACTGGTGATGCTCTCCCCATACCTCAGGACATCTGCACACATTACTTCTTTCGAAGACTTACCTCTCCCTATCACCTTCTCTCCCTCCTTTGATAGCACCGCCTTAGGTTATATTGGGCATCAGGCCTCCACTTGTGGGGTAGACATCAGAGAAGACTAGGACATGGGTTTAAGCCAACAGAAAGTCTTTATCAGCTAGCCGGCACCTACACTGTGTTCGGGATCCCAGTTAAGCACCGAGGCTTCCTCAGGTTGAGCTTTTCAGCACAGAAACCATGTTCTGAGTGGAGATAGTTGAGTTAACAAGAAGAGCTAGCCAGAAGCAGAACTACAGAAGCCAAAAGGCAAGGCTAGTCATGTAGAGACTTTCCCAGAAGTATGGATTTTGATGGACTGGGTCTTTGTTTTTGTTTTGTCAAGTGGTGCTGTCTGCGTGCTGAGTTTTATGGCCTGAATGGCACTTCCATCCTGAGCCAACTGTGCTAAGGTCTGGGGGCCTGTTACATTCCTCACTGGTCTTAGTGAATGAGTCAGATCGTGGACTCATCCCACTCTAAAGAGGTAGAGTTGGTCCTAAGGATCATTAATTTTACCAAATTGTTACATAATTGGCCAAATAGTTTAAGGTGCAGGGGCCCACCATTAATCCAATCAGAGTGAGAATTAAGGGCCCAGGTGGTGCTGATCGTGTGATGGCTAAAGAAACTGTTTTCTGCTAGACATCCATCTTAGTACCCACTAGCCATTTGTCTGACTCCAGTCCCTGGAAGATAAGTTCCCAATAACCCCAACTCAGTGACTCCACCCAGAAATGTACAGCCCTGACCATATACTTCTTATGATATGATTTTGTTGGCTTCTGTAAGCTGCTTATGCAGAATTCAAGGACTATTTTGAGTTCTCCTTGGCTGCCTAATCTTGGCAGAGCAGAATGGCTCCTGGCTTGCTTGTGCAGATACTTAAGGTCTTCTTGTGGGGTTTGCCTTTTAGAATCCTTCCCTCACCCCCTTCGCACAGCAGTCTCTAGTTTGGCTCAGCTTTTTGTCCTGCTAGCGATTTCAATAAATTTAACTAATTATAATCTGGATTGAGTCTGTGGTCTTTTCCTGGGGGTCTCAAACTCCATAACATTTGGGGGCTCGTCCAGGATCTCTGGAAGACCCCAGACTAGGGATGCGGGTCTTGGGATAGGCCCTAAGTTGGGGTGAGTCTAGGTGGACTTGGAAACCCGGGGGAGCCCGAGACCGTGGCTACCACAAATTAAGGAGTCACTAGTTGGGGACACACCCCAAACAGGAGCAAGAACCACAACTTGGAGACCCTAGGAGTGAACAGGCCCTAGATGGGGGCAAGCACATTGTGGACTTGGAGGCCCACAGGACACCAAGACTGTGACTACTGCAAATTTGCAAATTCCCAACCTTCTGGAGGCAGAGGCAGGAAAATCTTTGTGAGTTTGAGGCCAGTCTGGTCTACAGAGTGAGTTCCAGGACAGCCAAGGGCTATACAGAAAAACCCTGTCTCAAAAACAAACAAAAACCAACCAAACAACAAAAGGTAAAAAGTTGCTGGCTAATGCGCATTTGAAACCCACACCAATTAGTGGGTTCTGTTCTGGAAGTCCTGACATCTGGGGTGACAGAGGGGAAATCAGACGTGATCATAGACCCAGCCTCCAGATACAGAATAGGAGACATCCTCCTGCCCCCTGGTTCTGGTATACGAGTGAAGGGAGCATCCACATGTGTCTGTTTATCATCTCTGACTGTGTAACATTCTGGTTTGCTTTTGTCTGATGGATTTATGTTTTCTGATGTGCTCATAAGTTTTATTTCAGACGTGGGAGCTGGACCAAGCATAGCTAAGACCCCTACAGGTTGCATGCAGCATCATTTTTTCAGGATTTCCACAGGCCTGACTGCTCCTGGCTACCTCCACACTACACCGCCATCATCTTGTTCTGTCTCTCTCATTGGTTCAATGAGCCCGCTGTTTAAGTCCTGTGGGTTTCTCACAGATTGTTATCACGGAGATTTCTTTTCTGCTTGCTCTGGTCAGTGGGTTCAGTTTTGCAGGGATTCAGGGGTGCAATTGGACTTTGTCAGGCTGCCAGCTCCCAAATAATGACATGGAGACTTATTAATTATGAAAGCTTGGCCTTTAGCTTAGGCTGGTTCCCAACGAGCTCTTATAACTTAAATTAACCTACATTAATTTTCCTATTAATCTACATTCTGCCACATGGCCTTTTACCTCTCTTCCATTCTGTGTGTCCAACTCTCTCGGTGTCTCCCTGGCATCTCTCGTGCACCTAGATTCTTCCTGAGTGCCTCTCTTTCCCCAGAAGTCCCGCCTATTCTCTCCTGCCTAGCTGTTGGCCATTCAGTTCTTTGTTAAACCAATCACAATACACATCTTCAGACAGTTGTAAAAAGTATCTCCCAACACAGATGTCTTTGGGGTATGGATGATATTGAAGTATTATTTTATGCTGTTCCATTTTATTAAATCTGGCTCTGGAGTTGGGTTATGGCCCTCCTCTCCTGACCCAAGCATGCCTGTTTAAAAGTTTCCTCTAAAATCTGTCTTGGGTCAGACAGGTCTCCTGCCTCTGACAGCAAAAGGAAAAACAGCCCAGGAAGGATGACATGTCCTTCTGGCAGAGGCAGGACACCAACATTTTGCTGGGGATCTGTAAGTCTAACTGTGTCTCATCATCAAAGAAGGTGACAGTGGCTTTCAGTTTATGCAAAAGTTCTCATCTCTCAATCTGTTCTCTGTTGCTAAACCCCTTTGAGCTACCTCCAGCAACTGGGACCTATTTATAACTTATTTTTTAAGATTTATTTATTTATTATGTATACAGTGTTCTGTCTACATGCATGCTTGCAGACCAGAAGAGGGCACAAGATCTCATTACGGATGGTTGAGAGCCACCATGTGGTTGCTGGGAATTGAACTCAGGACCTCTAGAAGAACAGCCAGTGCTCTTAACTGCTGAGCCATCTCTCCAGCCCCTATTTATAACTTTTATATTAACTAATGTATTAACTAATACCTGGGGCTGACTGGGTGACAAAGGAAATCTTTTCAGCAGCTCTTTTTACTCTTTCTAAAAAGGACCTGGTGAAAATTGTTTAAAATTTCCTTGGTCAGCGTTGGACAGAAGGGAAAATCCACTCTATCCAGGCTGCGTAGTCCAGCAGTGATCTGCGCCACCCCACCCCTACCCCAGCCTAGGGGCAGTTTTTCTACTTTTTTTTTTTCCCCCAGAGAATGATGAGTTTTGGTTGAAATGGAGACATAAATCATGAGAGACGAAGGAGTGGAGCTTCCTTTTTTCCCCTTCTTTGGGGTTGCTTACAACAGGCTGGGGAGCAGAAGGAATACACCTCAGGGAAACTATTTCTCTCTCCCTGTGTGCACTCTGCTTAGATGGCAGGGGGCTCTGGATGAGAGGCCTGGCGCCTTCCCGCCTCCACACAGGAATCATGAGCAGGAGTCAAGGATGAAACAAACCAGTGAGCGTCAGGGAGTGGGACAGGCAGAGGGTTTAGGGGTGTTGTTGTTTTGTTTTGTTTTGTTTTGTTTTTTTGTTTCTCTGGGCAACCTAGCAGAACCAAAAGGATTCAGGTCTCCGACAAGAGGCACTGTTTTTAAATGGTGTGTGTGTGTGTGTGTGTGTGTGTGTGTGTGTGTGTGT